>CM024624.1:7032112-7129970 GCA_014182585.1 Eucalyptus coolabah
AGTTATCGAATTTATTCTCTAGTTTCTGTCACCATTTACTTAGCCATTCTGATTCATGTCAGGTGGTTGCCCTGTTATTAAGGGGAACAAATGGTCATGTACTAAGTGGCTGCATGTGCATGAGTACAAAGTTTGAGATACTGAGCAGAAGGTAAATTTTTTCTGCTGGGAACAGATGATTAGGATACAAATGCTGTGTTTCAGTATAACTGTCATTTTCAATGTGAAGTGGTTCATGGTCGTGTTTCCTTGCAGTAGCAATCATTAGCAATATATGATTTAGTGATAGTTTCTCTAAGTGTCTCACCCTGGACGTTAAGTAAGGTAATAGAAATTTCATTACTAGTGTCTAACCATCTGTTAATTGCATGATGGATGAAATATTTCTGGTCTCTCTTGCGCTATTTTACACCTATGTGACTTTATTTAATGAAGACAGATATCAGGCTACGTCAGTTTATAGCTGATGTTATGTTCAGTTCTAGGTTGAATGAGTCCAATATGTTTACTGTCTGGAAGGTGTAAAGTTTGCTGAGGTTGTCCTTATACATTTAGGAATGTTCAGAAATGGTTCAGGTAACCGTTGGCTGGATAAGTTCATTCATTTAGTATGTTGGTCATGCTACAGATAAGGAAGATTTCCTGATTAGATGTACTTTCAGTTCAGTAAATATAGCACCGAGTAAAACTGAACTATTGGTCTCTTGATTTTCCTTCCTGAAATTACCTAGATTTTAAATATCAGTGCCGATTGTTGCCCGTAACTACTCCAACTTGCACCCGCTTCGTTTGCAGGTCCAAAGTTCGTAAATTCCTACTGCTGTAACATGTCTGAATTCTCAGGTGAAGGCCCCATCTTCCGGTCTCATGTCCACCTTTCACGTCAGCAACCAGCATGCCATGACTCGCAATTTTGTATTGTCTTTGTAGTTCTACCGTAGTACAGAATGATCGGTTCACCTTTCTTCCTCACTTCCTTCCCCTCTTTCTGGGAATCAGATGAGCATAAGAACATGAGGATGCTGATGAATTGCTATTATCATGAACTTTTGAAAGCTATGGGTGGCGCGTTTTGCATTCCCCACCCGCCCTTTATATACTGAGTCCGATATCATCACATGAGTTGTGAATATTCATTTGCTGTTCTAGCCAAGATACGACCTGATGATAGCATGAGCTGGGATCGGCATGCATCCAAATAGCCATTCCCATATGAAATTGTCTCTACAAAAAGCGTTCCACACATTGTACAAAGTCTCTTTGTGAATTTGGCCTTGTAATGGTTTGATCGGTTTCGACCCAAACCAAACCAATGAGACGACGAATCTCATTTTGTTCTCACTCGACTATTAGCAAGACGAATGGTCACGTGGTCAGGTTGTCATTTGGAGCTTCTACACGGACAACCCCGACACGTGACTCCCAGTACACGTGAATATGGGACTCCACCACCTCAATAATGAATTTCATGCTCTCTCTCTCTCTCTCTCTCTCTCTCTAAAAGCGTTTGTCTTTATAGCTTTGAAAGAGATCCTCTCTTAGGCAAAATTCTACACCACCATCTTACACTAGAAAGAGGCAAACTGCTTGAGTAGATCACATTTCGGGACACAGTTGAAAAATCTTGCAGATTTCTAAAATCCAAATCATTTGTCCGATGAAAACCGAACCCAAAGCTTTTTGAACAAAATGAGAGGCCAACAGTAGTTTGTCCACATATCATGAACGCTATCGCAGACCTTGCAATGTTAATTTATCTGCCGCCCACAGAGTTAGAATGATAATCATCCAAGGACGCAGAAATCGTCCCATTTATTCCCCCAATTTATTCCCATAACAGCTGGAGGAAGAACTCCCCGACATAGAGATTTACTCCAGCCATGTTGACCGGATGGGATGGAAATGCTAGGAACACCGAGAAGAGCTGGCTGTTGAACCTGCCTGGTCGCTCAATGTCTACCTCAATCAAGTTCCTGATGACGTACTGCAGGATGCCCCAATGATCGAAATAGGCCAGCTCAACCTACATATGGAAGCCACGAAACTTAGCAAGGAGATGAAAAGATGATGAATCTTCCAAGGATATAGAGAAGTGACAGATCAATATCGTTACCTCTTTGTTAAACCGTAGTGTGCACACAAATGACTTGCCATTATCTGTCTCCGCCGTGATGTCCTGACCAGGCCTTATTCCACTCACGCTATTCAGAAGATTAATGGTGTAGCATTCATGGCCAGTCAGTTGAGTGTTTCTGCATCCTCCCCAGACTTGAAACATATAGGAATGATACCCATTCCCACTAAATTGCTTCTGTGAATCTGCTCAAAGCTCTTTGCTATGACAGTTTTCGTGCCCTGATACGAATTACAGCTTAGGGCGCAACCTACAGGGAAAAAATTGGACAAAAAACTGAATAAAAAAGCACGAAAATGCTCACCAACAGCATTGGACCCTTGGCAGCCCAATCGCGAGAACTTCCACTTCCATACTCAGCACCAGCCAAAATAATGGTGGCATACCCCTCACTCTTGTACCTCTGCCATACAAGAGACAAAGCTAGTATGAGCCACAATGGCACCAGCAATCAGATAATGAGTCATTGATGGAGCCCATACTCAGCTAATAGAATATTAACCAGCAGGCCAACAGTTAAAATCAGATTATTTTCTTTAAAAAGTTCTCCCAATTAAGATGATATCACATTGACCTGTCAAATGAATCTCAACTAACAGTGGGATGACCCAGATAGTTTCTCCCCACTGGGGATGTGGATTGTTTTACGTCCAACTTCTCCTTTAAGAAACTTGTTGACAAGGCGAATGTTAGCAAAGGTTCCTCTTGCCATGATCTCATCATTCCCACGGTGACTTCCATAAGAGTTGAAGTCTCTTCTATCAACCCCACGTTCCATTAGATACCTTGCAGCAGGGCTATCCCTGTGAATGCTACCAGCCGGAGAAATATTGTCAGTCGTAATGCTGTCCCCAAAGTTTAGTAAGCAGTAGGCATCCTTCACGCCATGAAGGCCAGGAGGAGACATTGTCATGCTCTTGAAATATGGTGGGTCATGAATGTATGTTGATGTTGGGTCCCAAGCATAGAGAGTGCTAGAAGGTGTAGATAACTGATTCCACATAGGATTTCCTTTAGTGATAGCTTCATATGTTGCCATAAACATATATGGAAGCACGTTCGATTGGACAACCTGAAGACAGGTTATATGAGAAAAAAAACAGAATCACCAATTACGATCTCTATAATTAATAGTCAAAGTGAAGATTTCCATAAGCTCCTAGCAGAAATATTGGCTTACAGTTGCCACTTCTTCATTTGATGGCCAAATTTCTCTCAAGTATACTTTTCTTCCATCTTTTCCTTCCCCAATGGGTTTGGTTTCAAAATCAATATCTACATGCAAAGGTTGTCTCCCATGAGGAATGTGCCAAAAACTAGATTTGTAATCACAAAGAAAAGCGAATTCCGAGCATAATACCAAGGTTGGAGTAGATCGCTAATAAAGAACCAACAACTGCAAATACAACTGCATGTTACACACCGTGCCAGCAAGAGCATAGGCAACCACGAGAGGAGGAGAAGCCAGATAGTTAGCCCTAGTTAGGGGATGAACACGTCCTTCAAAATTTTTGTTTCCAGACAATACAGCTGCAGCTACAAGATCTGACATTGTGCAAATTCAACAGTTAAGTGAGCTTATAACATTTTCTTGATGATATTATGCAAGATTATGAATTAATCTCTACCATTTTCAGTAATAGCTGATGCAACTGATACATCAATATCTCCTGAGTTGCCAATGCATGTAGTGCATCCATAGCCAACAATATGGAATCCTAATTGGTTCAAATATGTCTGCAAACCACTGCAAAAACATGTCTAGCTTAGCAAGAAGATCCATGGTTGCTAACATGGGAAGAATACTTGGGTCGATTAAAGGCACCTTTTCTGCAAATATTTGGTCACAACCCCAGAGCCCGGAGCAAGACTTGTCTTAATCCATGGTTTTACCTGACACAAGATTTATTTTGTTCAGATAAAAAAAAAAAAAAAAAAAACTAAGTCATCTAAAATCAAATGTAGCAACTCATCAAATTTTTCTGTTAAAAATTTAAAATATGCTGCATTGATTCCAGCTGCAACTGTATAATGCTTAAAGATATTATACATGAGCGAAGAATCAATTCAGTGGACGGTAGATCAGTAAACTTTTGCAGAGGTACATGCAGATGCACATGAGCCTATACTATCAGGTGACGGGTGTAGCAAAATCCATATGAACATCTAAACGTATTGCTTAACATATTCTACTTTGTCAGAAGAAGAGTTTTTGTCAGCCAACCTCAATCCTAATTCACAAGCCTTCCTTGCTACCAAAGTAGCACCAAGCATTACACTAGGATTTGAAGTATTTGTGCAGCTAGTGATAGCTGCTATAACAACATCCCCATGCCGAAGCTGAGCTGGAGTCCCATGAAATGTGAACTCTGCAACCTTTCCCTGTGATTCCTTTGGCACAGCAAAACCCTGCAAAGACATGGATGAAAATCAGTCAAAATCCTAAGTTAAGACACAGAAAAAAATCAATATCAATAATACTTAATGAAGCATGCCATTTTGCCCATCTAAAGGCTCCTAAACTCTTCAACAACATAGTTCAAAAATTCAATGTACGTAAGAGGAGCCTACATTAAGATTTCGACAAACAAAGTTGCTCATCAATCAACTTCTGCACAGTTAAAGCAGCACAAATCAAAAAAAAAAAAAAAAAAAAAAAGAAGAAGAAAAGCTGGTAGAATCAATGTCAGTAGTAAGCACAAGTCAACACATAGTTAGTTAACTATTTTGTTCTAGTATATTTACCAAAGTACAAGCGCATGCGAAGGGCAATTCACTTCCCAAATTTTGGAACCAACAAAGAGCCCCATGACCATGCATGATCACTTATAAAGAGTATACAAGATTCCGGAAAGCCTCACCTTAAATCCAACTCAATTATCCAAGCATGCATGCCAATCAGCTTTCATTTCTTTCAGTGGGACTCGATCCTGTGGCCTGGAAAGCGTTGATTCTTAGCCAATAGAAGGGTGAGGGGGGCAAAAACTAAACCTACTTCATGGCAACAGTATTGTATCCACTGGGGATTACCTTTTGGGACCCGAAATACATGGTTCTACATCCTTAAGATCCAGTTCCAGATAAGAGGAGTATGTTCTCTCCACTTGGGGCTGCTTCCAACACAAAGATTCTTAGCAAGAAATAATGATGTACTCTTAAAGTCAAAAACATTCATAAAACTCACCTCATTGTAATCCACAAACATCTTGTTCGCCCGCAAGTAAGATTCTATCATGGCAACCTATGAAGTTGCTTAAGTTAACACAAGCAAGTACTCAGTACTCAGTACAAATTATGACGAAAATCTCTGTGATTACTTACTGTTTCCTCACTTCTGCCTGTCAATTTCAGATACTGCAGAGTGACATGATCAACAGGGAAAAAGCCCATAGTGGCACCATATTCGGGTGACATGTTAGCGATGGTGGCACAATCTGCCAATGACAATTCGCTCATTCCTTCCCCCTGCAAAAGTGACACAACATTTAAAAACAACAGTAACAAGAAGGATTCGGTGGCTGTGGAATATCTTGAACAGAAAGGATTAATGATGCAGGGGGAATCAGAAGATGTACCATAAAACTCAACAAATTTGCCCACAACGCCATGCTTCCTCAGCATTTGTGTTACGTTCAAGACCAGATCGGTTGCTTTTACCCCATCTTTCAGCTTCCCAGTTAATTTAAACCCAACCACACCAGGAAGGACCATGCTCATCGGCTGCATCAAAGTAAGAGATGAAAACAGAAATGCTAAGAAATGACTGAAAAAATTAATGGATGTATGTTCATACTTCATAACATCTTGAAAAGGACATACTAGTGTCAAATGACACTACTTTATCAGCCATCCACAGTAAAAAAATAAAAAATAAATAATAATAACAATATATTGAGTTCTCTTACCTGGCCAAGCATTGCAGCTTCTGCTTCTATTCCTCCAACTCCCCAACCAGCAACTCCTAATCCATCTATCATAGTTGTATGTGAATAAGTACCAACAACACCATCAGGGTAAAGCAAGCCATTTGTGTTGAAGACCACTCTGCCAAGATATTCTAGATTAACCTGCAAATAGATTCCAGTTCAGTTTGTCAACTCAATGATACAGGCCAATATTCTGGTAAAGCAAGAAAATTGCATATTCTCAAAGGACTCAGCATGTAATAGTTCCACCATGGGTATATACAGTTTTTTCCACTTCTTATGCTAAAGTCATACGTATGATCAGTATATAGGCACTATATGTTTTACTACCTGGCGGACAATCCCCGATCCAGGCGGAACAACAAGCATATTATGAAATGCAGTTGAACCCCACTTGAGAAAGCCAAATCTCTCCTTGTTCTGATGAAACTCAAGTTCCATATTGGCTTGGACAGCATTTTCTGACCTTGCCACATCAACCTGAACAGAGTGGTCGATAACAAGATCCACTGGAACCTGCACGATGATTGACATGTTCACAAATGACAGTTCAACTACTTGTGCACACAAAGATAAAGTTCCTTCACCACCAACGAGTAGCTGGAACCAGCGACATGCTGACATATAAAGCTCACCAGTGGGTTGATTTTATTCAGATCTCCCCCGAGGCTATTCATCGCATCATGCAAGCAAGCAAGATCAACAACAGCAGTCACCCCAGTAAAATCCTGATACAAATGACGACGCATCATCAAATATCAAACATCACAACTCTTCAAAACCCCATTCGGCATCAATGACACACGATGCGCAGCTCCATGTACCTGCAGCAGCACTCTAGCCGGCTTAAATGGGATCTCGACTTGTCTAGGAGAAGTGTTTTCCCAGTCGATGATCTTCTCGACATCCTTGCTCTTGACCTGGAACTTGTCGCAGTTCCGAATGGCCAACTCCAGAAGAATCCTAATAGTGTACAGCAGCCTATCTGAAGCATAAACAACGGAGATTGAAATTGGACAGGTAGATTCCGTTAGAATCCTGACAAGAGTATGGCACTTTGCCACTCTTATCCGCAACAGAGGACCATCGAACTCAAAAACTACTAAAAAATGTGCTCTATCTTTTCTAGAAGGATGGCAACCTACACAAGTTGTAGGCAATCAGGTCACATTATGCATCCTTCCATGTAAAGAAAAGACACCCTTATGTCATTTAAGCAGGCTTTAATGCAATTGCCGTAAAGGAAGAGTTGCAATTTGTAATCAGGGCTTTAAGACATCAAACCTTTGAGATATTGCAATATCAGCAAGCATGTGGAGACTGGGAAATAATTGCACAACTTAAACAGGAGAGAAACGGACTACAAGAGCGACGAGCTGTTTAGTGATGCAAAAGCAGACGATCTTAAGTCAAAAACACTAACCCTTTCCAGTACATCAAAAGCTTTCTTCCTTAGCACAGCATCTGATGTGCACATGATGATGTTCGCGATGCCGCCCATCCCCAGCTCCTCCATCGCCTTGAACGCGGCCTGGAACCGAGGCTCTATCTCCTCCACAAACTCGTCCGTGAACCCGATTCGGCTCACGTCCAAGGAAAAGCCCTCGCTCCGGTGCTGGTGTAGCCAGTCCACGTACCTCGTCCACAGCGAGCGGGGATCCTTCTTTAGGCCTCTAGCCTGTGCCTCTCCTTCTTCGCCGCGCCGTCGACCCTACCCAGGTCTACCGAGATCTCCTTCGTGACCGATCGGGCCAACGACAGGGACAGCACTCGGTCGATGGCGGGGAGCCTGGCGCCGCTCGGGAACGAAACCGAGGCCGCCTCCCTCCTGCTGGAGGTCGACGGCTTCGCGGCGGAGGCCGGCGGCATCTTCGGCCTGAGGGAGGGGGAGGATGAGTAGATGCCAGAGATGGAGGACGCCGTCGGCGGCGGCGGCGGCGGCGGCTCGGAGTCAGAGTTGACGACGAGTTTGTTGGAGGAGGAAATCGGACGGAGGTCCAAAAGTTGCCGAGAGACCAACGCGAGCACAAAATTGCTCGATCTCCGCGTTGGAAACAGTCGGAGGCGAAGGGGGTCGGGAACCAGCTGCGACTGGCGGGGCTCTTGGAGGAGACGACGTGCCAGAGGTAGATGACCGGCGGTGAGGCTTTTTTGAGAGGCGGAGGCAAAGGTGGAGGTGGAGGGGTGAGGTTGGTATGCGCTGAGAAGAAACAGAGGAAGTGCAGCTCGTCACGAGGAGAGAGAAAGCGCCCAGAAAATATTCAAGTGTGAGGAGAGAGAAACTTTAAGCGGGAGCGTTTGCGCATTTATTACTCGCTGGCCGTCCTTTCTTCTGCTAGCCGAGCCGAGCCACCAGCCACCAGCTGTGAGTTATTTGGGAGAGAGTGAGAAGAGAGAGGAGCGCTGAGTCGAAAAACAGACGCCTGACTTTATGGGCCCCACGAGGACACGTGTCGTGTTCCCATCGCCTTCTTATTTGACACGCTGGAGCATAAGACGTACCCAATATTTTCTCCCCACCGAACACTTCCCCTGGCCAATTTGAAATTGGCTTCTCCTCTTTCTTCTCATTTTCTTGTTTGACTAGTCAAAACCCCCTTATGCTTCTCTCTCCTCTCTCCTCTCTCTCATCTCTCTCCCTCTCCTTCCCTTATTCGCTCGGCACCCAGCAAACCAGAAGCAGAAAACGGCACGAAGACAGGAGCCTCTCGCGCTCCGCCATCCGCGCACCGCTCGCGCCTGGCCGTCCACCGCTCACCGTTCATCTTCGTCTCTCCCTTGCATCTCTCGGCCACCGCCGCTTGCCCTCTTTCTCCCCTCGGCCCCACGCCCAACGTCCCAACAAATTTGGAAGGACAGGAGCGAAGTTGCGGCTTCGCCGTCGCCGCCACACGCCGTGGGCCATCGTCGCACCAACCGCACGATGCCGCGCGTTCGGTGCCGCCCCTCGCGCCCGGGCGTCCCTTCCCCTGCGCGATCCAGCCCCTGCTCCGCCCTTGCCCGGCTCGTCCAACCACCTCTGACTGCCGACCAGCTCCATCTTCGGCCACCGTTCGGACCGTCGGAGCTCCCCTCGTCCTCCGCTGGCCTCCCTTCGCCGTCCTAGCCGCCGGATCGGCCTCGGCCAGGCCAAACCGGCAACCCACGAAATGGGTTTCCAGTGGTTCGGGCCCACTTTTGGGCCGTTTAGGGCCTCGAACCCGAGCCGTGCTTTGGGAAGATTTGTTCCTCGCGTCGCCCTCGTCGGATTGATCCGATTTGCGCGCGATTTGGTGAGGAATCTCACTAATCCCGGATTAGTTGGCTAATTATGCTTAAGGTTGGTTTAGTTTTAATTAATTATGTTTAGGTTGTCGATTAGAATAAATTAGCAATTACTAGTCAATTCGATGCGATTTAGATAAATTGATTGCGCAATTAGCAAGTAGACGTGGTCTACTAATTATTGGAAGCATCTCGGGAATTTTCCGACCCTAATTGGGCTTCAATTAGGCTTTTCGGCTTAAATGGAATTTTTAGTATTTAAATATTAATTTTCGGAATTAAATTAAATAATTATTTATTTTTGAAAATTCAAGGGAGATGGTCCGGAACCAGAATATTATGCTGATGACTGTGGTGAAGTCCGTTTATTTAATCGGGCTTTATTTTGAGCTAAATTGAATTTTTAATATTAATTATTTAATTTTCAAAATTAATTAATTAATTATTTATTTCCCGAAAATTCAACTGGGATGGCCAATGACCAGAAATTTATGCTGATGACCGTGGTGAAGTTCGTTTATTCAATTGGGCCTTATTTTGAGCTAAACGGAATTTTTAATATTTAATAATTAATTTTCGAAATTAATTAATTAATTAATTATTTTCAGAAATTAAGATTGAGATGGCCGACAACCGAAATCTCGTGCTAATTGTCGTGGCACAGTTCATTTATTTATTTGAGCTTTGAATTGTGCCAAATTAATTTAATTGTGGATATTTAGGATATGTTCCTAAATTGATTATTTGGGTAAAGCGAGTATGAACTAAGGTTGTTGATAATTACTTTAGAAATGTGATGAATCATCATGAAAGGCACGGGGCTTGATGATTAGATATGTCACCTCGGAGAATGCACATGGCTCGGTGACGAAGTATGTCGTCTCGGAGAATGCATATGGCTCGGTGACTGAAGGTATATATCACCTCGGAGAATGCACATGGCTCGGTGACGAAATATGTCGCCTTGGAGAATGCATGTGGCTCGGTGATTAAGTGTGGCATCTTGAAAGAGACACGTGGGCTCGGTAATTTGATGCATTATCTCGGAGAATGCACGTGGTCTCAATGAGTACATTTGACATCTTGAAGGGACACGTGGGCTCGGTGACTTGATGCATCACCTTGGAGAATGCACGTGGGCTCGCTGATTCAAAATGACGTTTTAAAGAGCACGTGGCTCGATGATCGGTTCCATCACCTCGGAGAATGCACGTGGCTCAGTGATTGGTTTTATCGGTTGAGACTGAATAGCAATAGTTTGAATGACCGGGGTGGTTAGGCTGGCATGTAATTGACGAGGTCGATTGATTATTGTTTTGATTTGATGTTGTGAATTGATTGACTGAATAGAAATGACCGTGAGTGGTCTTGTTAACATGTAATCGACTAGGTCGATTTGATCGATCTTCGATTGGTGATATGATTGCTTGAGCGCCTATTGTGAATTGTACTGACTTGTAGGTGGGATCTGATGCTAAGGTACGTTTTCTGACCTATGCGTGTTTAGGCAGCCTTTAGTGTAATGGTTTACTAATCGGGCTTAGTGGGGTAGAACTCGCTGAGACGTAGTCTCATCCCAGTTTGGGAAAAACATTTCAGGACCCCGATGAGGAGCTGAGGAGGAGGAGTCGAGAAGGAGAACTTGGAGGTGAAACTTGAGGAGAAGGATTTTTGGAAGAAGAAGATAATCCCGAGAGGGGCCTTAAGTATGGCTGGATGGTGAGAGTCTATCTTCTTTTGAGAATTCCTTTTGAAGTGAATAGTTATGAATTGGTTTGTGTTTTGTATAAAAGTTTGGTTATAAATTTCAATATGAAAAATATGGCCTTGCTTTTCTATCCCATTGTTTTATTGTGCAGGGGATTTTAAGCGCTTCCGCATGTGCTTAATAAAAAAAAAAAAAAAAAGGGTCGGCGATACATTATCCTGGGATATCTTATTATAAAATCGACCAAGTGAGAAGGATGTGTGCGTGCCCAAGGATCGGGACGTGACAGAAGGAATGTTCGTATTTGCTTCATCAAGGATTAATTAAGCCCTCAAATTCTCAATGGACTTGTGAGGCATTATATGTGAGATCGGTCATTAATTATCATCCCCTCAATTAATTCTACAGGATGATAAATTTCCTTTGCCACATCGAAACTCTTTATTCTCCAGCCTCATCCAAGCCAAAGTTTACCACAAGTTTGATCATAAAGCTGTATTTTGGCAATTGAGAATTCATCTTGAAGATAGGTACAAAATCGAATTTTGTATCCCAAATAAACATTTCTAGTAGACAGTGCTCCTTTTGGTCTCAAGGCAACTCCTTTGTTGTTCCAAAGGTTATGTGCAGAATTTTTCAGCCTATCATGGCCAATGCCCAATATTACATTAATGACATCCTCCTTTATAGTCCTGATGAGGATTCTCATTATAGATTACTAGCCCAACTTGCAAAGCTAGTACGGAAGCATTTATGTTATCCTAGAAAAGGACGATCATTGCACATAGAGAAATTGAATTTCTTAGAATGCACTTCAAAGATGAGACGTATCATCCTCCTCCTCATATTGCTGAAGAATTGGAGAAGTTTCTTGATGATCATCTCTCTCACAGTAAGGTTCAACAATTCCTTGGGATAGTTGATTATCTCGGGGACTTTGTCCCAAAAATCACAAAATTTGTGAGTTCACTACAATAAATGCTCAAGAAATATACTCATTTGTGGGGATGATAGCAAACCCAATCAGTAAGAAGACTTAAAGAAATTCTACAACATATTCCCCCCATTGCAAATTCTTTCCATAGGAAGAAGAATTTTGCAAACAAATTTCAGTGATTAATATTGGGTTGCTGTGCTTTTTGAAGAAATTAATAAAAAGTGACATTTGTGGATATAAGAGTGGAAGATTCACATAAAGGAAAATGCATTACCACTCTATGTTTAAAGAAATCCTAGCAATAAAATATGATATCAAGATGTTTGAATTCCATCTTGTAGGACATCATTTCCTCGTGGAGATGGACATGTCCTCTTTTTCTCAAATGTTGAAATTCAAGCAAAAGCAGATACCACATCTCCAACTTCTTAGGTGGGCTTTTCAAAGTATTCTTTTGAAACCAAATATATTGCGAAAAAGAGAATATACTTGCTGATTTTCTGTCCCGAACAAAAGAATTTGTATCTATGACCTCCATAAATATGTACATGGTATGGAATCCTAAAGGAGGTTTCAAGAATCAAGAAATGAAGCCAAAATGGTCTTTGTACTCGTATCTACTAGAAGTGCCTAAGTTCACTAAAGATAACACTCTTTTTGAAAATCTTGAAAGTTTTATGTGGCAATACCATTTCAGTTTTCAGTGATTATGAGGGACTTATTCTTTGCCCAAATGGAATACATCCAAATTATCTATTCATTCATCCTATATCTTTCTCCTAGAAAAGGAATTCCTAGAAAAACTTGAATACTTTTATTGGTATTTGTTTAATCTCTATACCATTGCCATCAAATTTCCAACGGCTAGGATACCTTTTCCATTAGCAGAATCATTCAAGGAGAAAGTAAACATAAATATTTTGGGAAAATGCTCAGTCGGTTTAAACCATTGGGAACATGGAGAAGTATTTTTCAAGAACAACTTAGAGCATGCAAACTTGACCCATCATTTCATATAATTGGTTTGTTCTTCAAACCATGGCTATTTGTCAAACCTAATGGAGACGTGTAAAAAAAATCTAGTAGATGTTGCAGTATCCACATATAAACCCAACCTGTTCCAATTGAGACTTTTACATTTCTGCCTTGTAAATCTTAGCCTACCCTTGATAGCACCAAGAATTGTAGAGGATATTATGCCAGCATAATCGAGTCATAACACTAGAAGTATGGCCAACAGTAGCTGATAATATTTCTTGGGATCATTATGATGACTACCACACAACCCAAAAGGCATTTGATATTTGCTTGGGAAGATACTATGGAATTGACATGCAAGTTGACATAGACAATTTTGTGTTACAAACATCATCATGAGAACTAGCTTCATCATCACAAGATCCATGGGGAGGACCATTGTCACAAAATCCGGTTGACTATAGTGAATTGAGTTTGCACATAGTTTAAGCCTCAACAAGGAAAGTCCATCACTCTAGCTCGGGAATCTACTTTAACCTGGCATTCCATCATGCTCTATTGATGTTTTGATAAATTCTCATTAGCCTTCGAAAAGACAAAAGCCATCTAAACTAAAAACACAGGTTGCCTTAGAAATTGAAAAAGTGGATAAGCTCCTCAAAGAATGCAGGCAAATTTTGAAGATAGACTTGAGATGAGTACTTTCATGAATACACTAACATCCCATCAAGTTCTCATTAGCCTTTAGAGTCTCTAGAATATGACCAGCTCAAAGCCATAGAAATTGAAAGACTCATCCTTAGACCAAAAAAAAAAAAAAAAAAAAGACTCATCGGTGTGGCATCTGAATTTCTCAACCTGTTTTCTCTGAATTAATCGGGCATTTCATTGATGCGTTTATAGGGCTATTCTCGGAGCTGATCACTCTTGAGATAACTAGACTAATGCAGGTAAGTAATTAAGAAAATTTAAGGCAATAAACTTGAGAGTTTGATCAAGAGTCGGCTTCTCGACCGTGTTCATCTTTAGAGGCCATTGCGGCACGGTTAAAAATCGATTTAAGATCGGAGATAGGTCTGTTCGGCGAGATGTATGACCGATCGTGGGTGACTCCACTAAATTGGAAAATTCTCGTCGACCGACACTAATTTGATTTTTCTTGTCGTTTTGGTACCCTGTGTCCGTAATTGAATCCCGAGATTTTCACGACAATCGAGAGTCGTTATTGAGTCGAATGGGTTCATAGTGGTTCGAAGAAAATCGACCACGGGTTATTTGCCTTAAAAGTTCTGAAAACCACCGGGTAGTCTAGGTTACGCTAAAAACGCGCCAAATGGAAATTAACCGTCGATTCGAATCCGATTTCAGAAATTGAAGGTTCTGTCATGTCACAATAAATTCTAGGATCCACGACTCAGTCTCAGAAGATTTTTTTTCGACAACGAGACTTTTTGGGAAAAAGTCGGGTTAGGGTCGTTTCCGTTCGGTTCAAGCCGGAGATTAATTTTGATGGTGAAATCGAGGAGTGTGGGGAATTTTGGATGAAGAAAATAATCAATTTGATAATGGAAATATCAATTGATTTTGCGAGTTAATTGAGAGAAATTCAAAAAGGGAAATTGGATGCAAAATGTCGAGTAGACCGAGTGCTTTAATTTGGATCTTCCTTGGCTATCTAGGCGCCAATTCAAAAGAATTTGGGATAAGAATTTCTGAATTGAGGAAATTCTTTTCTTTAAAAATTTCCTCCCAATTCTTTCCCTTTTTGGCCAAGCATCCAAGCACCTTTTCTCTCCCCCTTTTTCCTTTTCTTTCTTTCTTTTCTCTCTCTCTCTCTCTCTCTTTCCCCACGTGCGAGAACCCCCACCGACTCCCCTCCTTGCCGTTTTCAATTTTCTTCTTCTTCTCTCTTTTTCTTTTTTTGACTTTTGAACACTTATCTCATTCTCTCTCTCTCTCATCTCTCCTTCTCTCTCTCTCGACTCTTATTCCTCCTCACGGTTCAAGCGAAGATAGAAACAGAGGCGCACGCTGGGCGGGAACCGAAGAAGCTCGCCGCGCCGCCCACGCTCCGCCACCCGCGCCGCTCACGCTGCGCCGTCCGCCCCTCGTCTCCGCCTCTCTTGTCTCCCCTTTCAGCCACCGTCGAAGCTCTCCTCCTCCCCTCTCTGTTTCATGTGAAGCCCGACGGAAGCATCGGCGGCATCGCCGAAGGAAGCGGCCCGGCCGCTCGGACGCTCTCGCGCCGGAGCTGCCGCGCCGCCACCCGCGCGACGCCGCGTGCTCCGCCTGGCCGCGTGTGCCGCTTTCCTCTGCAACCCGACCCCTGCAACTTCTGTTCGGCCTCTGTTCAGCCACCGCCGGACCGCCGCCCAGCTTCGATCGGCCGCCGTGTAGCCTTCCCGGAGCTCCGCCCATCTTTCCCGACCTCTTGCCGCCCCATCCCTCTCTATTTCTCTCTGTTTTGCAGCGAACCAGCAACCCGTCGTGTGGGTTTCCAGCTGGTTCGTGGCTGATGTCGGGCCGTTTCCGGGCCCCGAACCCGAGGCCCGCTTTGGAGTTTGTTGTTCCTTGCGTCGCTCCCGTCGGATTGATCCGATTTACGCGCGATTTGGTGAGTAATCTCACTAATCCTTGCTTAGTGGACTAATTACACTTAAGGGTTGTTTAGTTTTAATTAATTACGGTTATGTGGTTAGATTAGTATAGATTAGTGTTTATTAGTCAATTGTGATGCGAATTAGTTAAATTGATTGTGCAATTAGCAAGTAGACGTGGTCTACTATTTATTGGAAGTATCTTGGGAATTTTCCGACCCCTAATCGGGCTTCAATTTGATGATTCGGGCCTAAGTGGAATTCTTGGCATTTAAATATTATTTTTCGGAATTAAATAAATTAATTATTTATTTTACGAAAATTCAATTGGGATGGCTAACGACCGGAATATTATGCTGATGATCGTGGCGAAGTCCGTTTATTTAATCGGACTTTATTTTAAGCTAAATTGATTTTTTAGTATTAATTAATTTTCGAAATTAATTAAATAATTATTTATTTTCCGAAAATTCAATTGGGATGGCTCGTGACCGAAAATTTATGCCGATGACCGTGGTGAAGTTTGTTTATTCAATTGGGCCTTATTTTGAGCTAAACGAAATTTTTAATATTTAATAATTAATTTTCGAAATTAATTAATTAATTATTTATTTTGGAAATTAATTTGAGATAGCCAGCGACCGAAATTTAGTGCTGATTGTCAGGGCACAGTTCGTTTATTTAATTGAGCTTTATTTTGTACTGAATTGAATTATTTGTGAAATTGAGAATTGTCCTTTAATGGAATAATATTTGATTATTAATTGGGAAATAACCGGTTGTCGATTGAAAGGCACCAAAAGTGTTTTGGTGGGCTGTAGAGAATGATGGTAATTATGAGGAAGGAAATTATAATATTTTGGCTAAGGCCGATCGTGTATCCACACGACTATTTTATTGTGTATGATAAAAATAATGGGAATATTGGGTTGTGGAGATGGTATACTATATCGGCCTTCGGGCGATATGTTAGCTTTGGGTGAGCAGTATACCGGTATACTATATCGACTTACGGGCGATATGTCAGCTTTGGGTGAGCAGTATACCTTATTATCAACTTTGGGCGAGCAATATATTATCAGCTTTGGGTGAGCATATGGTATACTATATCGGCCTTCGGGTGATATGTCAGCTTTGGGTGAGCAGTATACCGGTATACTATATCGGCCTTCGGGCGATATGCCAGCTTTGAGTGAGCAGTATACCTTATTATCAGCTTTGGGTGAACTATGCTATCTATTTATCAGCTTTGGGTGAGCAGTCCTGATTTGATAGGACTTTATAGATAGTATTGAATATGCAGACCAAGCATGGGCAGTGATGTCATGTAATCGACTAGGTTGATTGATCATTGTTTTGATATGATGTCGTGAATTGATTGATTGGAGAGAAATGATCGTAAGTGGTCTTGTTGACATGTAATCGACTAGGTCGATTGATCATTATTTTGATATGATGCCGTGAATTTATTGATTGGATGGAAATAACCGTAAGTGGTCTTGTTGACATGAAATCGACTAGGTCGATTTGATCGATGCTTCGATCTGTGATGTGATTGCTGGGGTGTCTATTTGATCTGTGCTAACATGCGGGTGGGATGCGAGGCCAAGGTAAGTCCTCGACTCGTGCTGTGTTTAGGCAACCATGTGGTGTATTGGTTCCCTAATTGAGTCTTAGTGGGGTAGAACTGTTTGAGACGTAGTCTCATCTCGGTTGTGGGATATCATTTCGGGCCCTTAGAATGGCGGGACCTCCACCTCCTCGTCCTCGTATGCACTATGGTATCCCCGAGCATATTTCGAGTTTGAGACCCATTTCCATGTCCACCCTCATCGGAAGGATTAGTGTACGTATTAGTTCGGATCGACTATTTGGGTTAATGTGGGAGTGGAAGATCGGAGGCCCCACAAGTATCGGTCTTGGTACCGTGATTACTATGATGGACGCGAGAAGGCCCTATTCCGGAAGAGGATGTGCCTTTTGACGTGATGGAAATGGCATTTGGAGAGGAACGGCCGATCGAGTGGACGGATCGGTAGTGGACGCGAGGGACCCACAACGGGAGGCCGAGACTAGTGCTCCTATATTCGGCGAAGAGGACAATGGGCATGAAGGTAACGGTGAGATGCCACGGCAAGATGTGGGAGGACTGGAAGAGGACGAAGGCGGGGAGCGGGAGGAGATGCTGAAGATGAGCCGGCATCGAAGGCGAGGACGAAGGCGAGGAAGAGGATGATGATTTAGAAGAGAATGATGTGAGTGAAGAGGAGTCGGAGGAGGATCGGGATGACCCAGAGTATGACCCCAGATGAGGATTGAGATCCCATCTCTTTGTGAAGCCCTTGTATATGTGTAGATAGAGTGAGACTTCGAAGTTTTGTGAATAGTTTGTGAAGTGCTTTGCCTAATGCCATGTATAAGAGTTTGGTTGTAGATTTCAATATGAAAAATATAGCCTGCTTTTCTATCCTATTGATTTATTGTCTGGGGATTTATAATTGTTTCTGCATGTGCTAAAAATATGAAAGGGTCGGCGATACATAATCCTAGGATATCGCATTTTAAAATCGACCAAGTAGAAGGATGTGTGCGTGCCCGAGGATCGGGCGTGACATCTGGCAATATAGAAAGTAGAAGGATAGGTGTGGTTAGACAACTTAGACCATAGCACTAAAAAACCAATTCATAAATACGACATGTGAAGGATTCGGATGCAACATATGAAAGAGTTTGATGAGACATATGAAGATGCAAAAAATTTGGCTTAAGTATTATAACAAAAACATTGTTCATGTACTATTTAGTACTGTAACAGAAGTGAAAAAAATGGGATAACGGTTTGTTAGAAGTAAAAATCTTAGTTTGTTAGTATAAGAGTCAAATTGTTGGCCAATGTCAGCCTAAAAGAGTTTGTGAAATTATTGGTGATCTTTAAAACTATCACCAATAATTATATGTTCGATGTTTGTCTTCACTATTTGTCTTATGCCTATATAAGGCAATAGTTATAAATGCTACAGGCAAAACCCACTCTTCCTAAAAATAATATTGTGTGGTTTGCTATGAATTCTTAAAGCTCTATCCTTTCTTCTTTTCTACTTGATAACTTTTTGCTTGATAAGATTCTTAAAAACTATAGATTTTTTGATCAATCTTGGTAGTATGCTCTGCACTTGCCTCAATGTGGAACTCGTGCATCAAAATTCAGCTACCTTAAAATTTGGTACGATATGAGTCAAAAATAAAAAGAAATTTAGTGGCTAGCTGATAGTTCATATTTTGAGGCGGAAGGGCCATGCTTGTGGGATAACATACTTGCCACAAATTCTACTTTCGTCTTCCCTAGCTAAAGTGCATAGCATATTACTAGGCATACGGTGTTAAGATGATTCCCTCGTGACTTAAGTGAACTTAAAATAACATTGTTTCAAATGAAAAATCACGTGACAAAATCTTGATGGAGGATATATGTGTCACATATTTTTTATGTCACAAAAAAATATTCTAGGGTAAATATGTCATAATAGGCATAGTTTGGCTTTTGGGTGCACAAAAAAGTTCAAGGTAGATGTGTCACAATGAATATAATTTAGAGTTTTTGGTGACTTTTTCCCTAAAAAGAAGTAAAAATGGGAACAATGAAAGATGTCGCTAGAAGGGAAATGGGTTTAGCTGTGGGCTTAGTGTGCGGTCATTAACAACCCAAAGCCGTGGAATCTAAATATAGTCTTTATTTGAGGGCCCAGCCCGAGTCCGCATTTACTTGAAATAATAATAATAATAATAATAATAATAATAATAATAATAATAATAATAATAATAATAATAATAATATTAATTAATTAATTAATTAATTAATTAATTAAATTTAAATAAATTGTAAAATTGGTTAAAAAAAAGGCCTTGATTAGGCTGTTAGATTTAGCTTAGTTTCATTTAGTTAGTATATAGATAGCTTGGGGATTTTAATGAGTACATTTGATTTAGTTTAGGTTTAGGAAGCTTAATCTTTTAGAAAAGAAATTAAATTCGATTTGAAATTATTTCAAGGGTGTTGTCCATGGGCTTAATAGCAGGGTCGTGCTATATTTTTGACTAATTTCCATAAGATTGCTCTAGTGCACTCTATGTTATGCTCATTCTTTTGTTATTGTTTTTCACAAATTGGTTGTGATTCTTTTATATTACTTTTGTGTTTTGATTTGATTGTTTTAATTAAATAGTTAGGTTACATTTTAGGATCATAATAAACACAAAATAATGCATAAAAACTTAGTGGATGAAAATTTTGGTACTCATAATTGGAACAAAAGACCGTATGTGACACTTAGTTGATAACTAATCAAGCTTAGGTATTGAAAAGGTATTAGTTAGATAGCTAAAGTAATCAAGTCTCCATACTTAGATTTCTGATTTTGTACAAAGTGAGATTTACTCTTGTATTTCACTTGGCTTTTAGCCAACCATAATAGGTTAGTGGTGATTTTTCATCACAGAGAAATATCTTGTGATTAATTAGATTGAAAAGTAAATTTCAATGCCGCATAAGGTAAGAGTTTGAGAGAACTCGAACCATTTGGGGACTACTATTGGTCTGCCTTTAGCATTTACCTCTAAAATCAGGAGAGTTGCAACATGGGGCTTCGTGCTCAATTTCAAGTTTGAATTATGACTGCTTAGAGACAGTTACAATGTGTAATTGGCCATCAGTTTAATCATTATAGAAGGGTGCCACAATTATAAGCACAAGCCTGTACTTTTTCAAATCTATCGGTTTATCAATTTCTAGTGTCTACATCTAATTTTCTGTAGATTCAATTAATGAAGGTCAACTTTTGGCGAAAGATATATTGTCAATTGGGACTTTTTCCGGCGAAACAATGCTTACCTTCACATACAGAAACCCCTGCAAATGTGTCTTCCTGCAAGCATTTTGAGATTCGGCATTTGCGAAAAAAATGGCTCCATGTCAAAGTTTGGACAGGACTAACTACACTCCATGAGAAGTGGTCGCTTCATACTATGGAGTGGATTAACAACAGAGAGCACCTGATCCATGCCTATCGCAAAGAAATTTGGCACGCCTTTCCATTATATCTCATGACACAGCTCATTCCAGTCCGCATCTCCACATTGCTGTGTTCAGGGAATTTCTGCGAATTTCATAAAGTGCAGGTTAATCTACACGACAAGGGTAGAATTGACTAATTATCAGTAAATGACGATATTTCAGATAGTGGGCATCACAATATACCGTATGAAAGATACGGCACAAAAGACATCATTTGCACCAACACAATCTGGAGACTTCTTGCCACACGTTCCAAGTGTCCCTGATTGGTTAGCAGTTGGACCACAATCGCAGAGACTTCATTAGCTGGCCGATGAATGAAAAAACAACAGACTTGGGAGAATTGAGCAATTAGGAACCCTTCCTCTGTGTTTCTAACACAACTGCCGTTAATAAGATGAAGCTGAAAAGGTGAAGTGCCTAAACTACAGAACAGAAAGATATATTAGTTAATTGGTTATTTTGTGACGACCAATTAGCAAAATCAACAACACAGGATAGTTTGCTAGAAGGCGAATTTCAACTTCACAAATCAACGCTGCATACGTGAGAATTGAGCTTATCAAATCAGAAACTGAAACGACAACATTCAAAGGATCTACGCTATTTAACTGATCAAACATTGAGGAGATTGTGATCATGCATCCTTGTATACTGATTTTTAGGTGAAATTCCATAATTCCTGAAGTATAAGCACACAAATTATCTTTCATAGATATGGTACAACTAGCAGTGTATACCTTCCTCTGCAAAGCCTCATTGAGTTCGGAGGTGATATCATTAGAATGCAACAACGTCAAATAACTCTGCATCAGGGTCATATACAGAAAAATTAGCAAGAATGTGTTTGATTAATGGAGGTAGAACCTACGGAGTATACAGAGAGCAGATTCAATTGAAAAAACTATATTCACACTAATTTAGGTATGTACTGTTCACACCAGATCAAGCGGTGGATCTTCGCAAGCATTAAAACTTCCACGGACAGTTCCATTGGCCCATGAACCTCTTCAAGGTTGGCCCACAAGATGGCGTCAGCTGTTGCTAATGCTTCATCTACAAAATCCCTTCCCTTCATTTTGATCGGTCTCTGGTCTAGAATTTGAAGTTCCTCAGCCACTTTACCCAATCCCAGATTAATAATGTGATAAATGACTCCACGAGATAAAGAGGATCAAATGGGATGCAAACTAAACGAATTATTGAGCTCCTACCCCAGGTTGTTTCACAGAACGGCCAAAATTTTTTCCCAATAATGCAAACGCCATCGATACAGCTCATTGAATCAAATAAGCCTTGATGATTACATTGACCGACCGGACTTGTCACAAAAGCAGCTCCAATTTACTCGATAATCTTTCAAAAGAACAGCTTGACTAATAAAAATCTAGTCTACAATAATATATCACAAACTAGCCAAAACTACATTTAATATTTTTTTTTTTTTTTATCACCAACCCAAAAAACTTGAACCTTGATATTTAATTTAGATCAGTTTCTCATACTTACTTAGAATTCATGTTAGTCTTGGATCCAAGACTAGCATATTTTCCGTTGGAAGGTTCAAAATGTGGACTCAGAAAGGATCTCTATTGATCTTGGCTGAAGCATCATGTTAGCTTCCACGACCAACTCCCCCAATCCTTCAATTATGTAGGACTAGGGATTGAGGAAGGTACAGAACCTTGTCAAGAAAAACCTTCCTGTCAAAGGAAGAGAGTGATGAAAAGTAGGTCATGAATCTTTGAAGAGAAATTGATCATTTCCTGCTTGTTTACCTCTGTTAAGGAAACATGACTCATCTCACTGTTGTAATATGGGCATAGCATCATTATCATTGCAATATAATATGTCCGTTGGGAACTTGATATCCCTCTGACTCATAATTTCTAAAGACGTGTGTTCTAGGTAATTCCGGTACCGTTTTCAATGAGTCGCACCCAGAAACATCCAAACAAACTAGATCCAACTTTTCAAGTCCCCGAAGCTGAGTAAGTTTCTTGCAGTCTCCTACCACTAGTCGTTCTAACTTCTTACATCCTGACAAATCTGGCAAAGTCTCCATTGATTTGCATCCTATGATATTTATGTGTGTTAGAGATCTTGCTTTCTCAACTCCAGGAATCTCTGTAACACCATAAGAATATCTAATTGTGAAATTCTTTAAATTTTCAAATTTCGACAGGTTTGGTAGTTTTTCAAGGGATTTGCACCCTGTTATGTATATGCTTCGGCAAGACAAGAACCTCTCGAGGCTCTCAACCCCATGAAGATTGCGACAGTCATTGATGTTCAACTTTTTCAGGGCGGTGAGGCATGAGATGTCAGGAAATTTTTCCATCGACCCACAACCAGAGATATCCAATGCTTGTAAGAACTTTGCTCTATCAAGACCCCGTATTTCGACTAGATTGTCGCAACCGTTAGCCTTAAATTGCTTTAAACACAGTACTTCTGGAAGGATCAGCCTTTTAAGGAATCTGCACCAATCTATAACTATCTCCTCCAAGAACTCCAAAATATTGTGTCCCCAAATTTCAACTAGGTGATTGCATTGCTCAGTGTGTAATCGTTTCAAATTATTGAACTGTGAAAGGTCCAATCTTTCAATGGAACTGCAACTTATTATTGACAACTCTTCCAAGTACTTGAATCCGTCAAGCTTAGGCAGTATCAACCTCTGACAGGAGTCAACACAAAGTTTCAATAGTCTTGAGGGAAGTTCTAGGGTATATTCAAGCAGATTGCACCGATAAAGATCAAGTTTTTCCAAGTGGATTAGGCAAGAAAGTTGTAGCAACCTGAGACTTTCAAGAGACCTTTAGATATGTTAAACTGGAAGGAAGCTCTGGTAGCGATTGAAGCTTGTCATAGCACCCTAGATTAAGGTGTTGGAGAGAAGAAAGATTCAGGATGCTTTCTGGTAGGTAAGATATCACCGTGTTAGTGATTTCGAGAATCTCGAGCATAGATAAGTCACCAATTTCACTTGGAAGTTCTTTTAGACTTAGGCAAAATACAAGACTTAGCCTCCGTAGTTTTTTCAACCTTCCAATAGCACTATGTAACTTTTCAATCATGGTATAACTAATGTCCAAATGTTCCAAATTCTGGAAATCCCCAATTGAGCTAGAGATTTCTCTTAATGACCGACAGCCCCGGGCACTCAGTTTCTCTAAAGAATTGATTGAAGTCGGAATCTTTGCAATACCAGTACCATCTAAAATAAGCCCTTTTAGTTCTTTTAATTCACCCACTTCTCTTGGTAGCTCCTTGAGATTGCAACACTCACTCAAGTCCAAGGAAATGAGGCTCCTAACTTTGCCAATAGAAGGGTGGACTTGCTCCAGTTTGTAACAGCATTTCAAGATGAGAATCTCCAACTCTGTGAAAGCCGATAGATCAGGTGTACATCTTAAATAATCGCACAATTCAAGGTCAAGAACTTTTAGCCGCTTTGCCTATACAAATGGGAATAAGCATAAGAAAATGAGTGGATCAATCAAACAAAACAAACAAAAAATCACAAAGGATGTCCTTTTTCCATCTCACCATGATTGAATTCCATCCTTTCCAATCTTCTGTGATTTGGTTGTATGCCAACTGCAGCACAACTAATTTTGGCATATGCAAATTGGTTGCAAAAAAAGACATATTGGGTTCAATGTTAAACCACTGAAGCCATCTTAACTCAGAAAACAATTTGTTAAAGTCTCCACTTAAAGCCGCCCCCTTCAATTGAAGGAACCTTAAGCGCTGTAAGTATTTAAAGTGTTCATTTGTGTATGTCTGGAAATGGCCAGCGGGCCTCAATGGGTCGTCGTCGTCTTTGTCGAGACAAATTGCCTGGATCCTTCTGGTTCCCTGCACATCAAGTCTTACCTTTTGAGTGTCTGCATCGGTTTTTATTTTCCATTCTCGCCATATATAAATGTTGTCATGTAAAATCACATTTAATATTTTTACGATCTTTTGAAATTTGAACAACATATTAAATTTTGACATGAAAATGAAAAGAAAACTACTTCTTGCTTTGAACAATCGAAAACAAATGCACCTCAATGTTTCACTTTTTGCTTGTTCGAATTTTGTAGAGCATGCATTTTGACTTTTATGCAAGGTGAAATACGTGACACCTTTGAAAATATGCAAATGTTGACTTGTAGATTTTCATATAAAGTTCCATTTTGAAAGAATTTGTTAAAGATTGTCCATGTTAAGCGCCCGACTTTCATTTCTTAACTATTCTTGCGAAGTATTTAATTATTGCTTTGAAAACTGAAACTTTTCTTATAAAGAACGTTTAAAAAGTGACATGGTGATCAGAAATACACTAAAAAATTTGGATGACGTCCTGGATTTTAGCGGGAATAGGAAAAAAGTCGCTTTTAGATCAACTAAGAATGAACTAATTGACTTTATTTTCTGGTACTATGATTAGATAAAGTTTCTAGCACATGGAACAATAGTTTGTCGATGCTGGGCAATATTTTATTAGCAAATCTGCCACATGATTGCCATAATTTTTTTTTTCCATTCACTTGGTTGTTATATTACTTTTCAATTGATCACTTGAGTATTATAATATTGTTAAAACATTAGCCACATGTTGTATGCCATGTTGGATTTTCAGCATTTGGGTAAATGTTTCAAAAAATTATGGGACTCAAGTGATCGATTGAAAATTATGGCATTCATGTGAACACTTTTTAAAAGTCATGGCATTTAAGTGGTTGGAAAAAAGTTATAATCCTCATGTGAGCGTTCTATGAAAGTCATAGCTCTTGCCGTTCTTTATCCCTCTACAAATGTGTCAAATTGGACCTTATCACCAACAAAATGGGCGGTCAAAGGCAAAATTAAACACTCACAAACACAACGCATTTGAGAAAATTACTAAAAAAGTCATAAACTCGTTACATATTTGTTAAGAGATCTCCTAATAGATTGTGAAGCTAACAGAAATATCAATTAGATATTAGCAAGTCTAATAATTGTCTTGAAGTAAACTTATTCAGGAAAGTAATCTTGGAATGAAGATATCTTGTTCTAGCACAAATTCAAGTACGATTTGTGAAGACTACTTCAGACGGAACACACTTAAACTTGAACTCAAGGCTTTATATTGAAGCTAAAGACTAAGAGAATTACTTTCATTCATATCCTGACAAAGTTCAGAATGTAGCTAGTTCAGAACGTCACAACTTCAAAACAAAGTATATCTAGAAGGTGACAAGTCGAAAATAAGACTAGTCTAGGAAGCATAACGGCTAGTAATTTGGTTTGGATTTTACACATAAACAGATTTGATTGACTTAATCTAATTGATTGGCAAATTACTACCGAAGACAAGTTCTTTCTAAATAGAGGAGCTCTACATATGGAAACCGAGAATCTAGTTGTATGGTGATTAGGTTAAAGTGGGCATTCGGCTTCTATCACTTAATGGCCACCCAATCCTCTTAATACAGATTTGTTCAATGGATAGATTGAAAGATGATTCTCTGGAGACTATCCAATAGCTAGTTTGAAGTGGAGGATTATATAAGGAGATCAAGGTGCCGAGAAGCAAACAAGAGTCGAGGCCTATAATTTGAAATTTCAAAGTCTGAGCGGACTTTGATCATTCACTGTCTTTCATAAGCTTGAAAGTTTGTGATTGTGAGAGAAATACAAAAAGAGCGACTGAGTGAGATAGTGTGATCTATTTCTAAGTGTTTGGACTCAAAGTTGTAATTTTTATTATTCATAGCATAATCTAGCTAATAGGCTGTCAGCATGGGAGAGTGAACATAGGCTTTCTAAGTCAAACAAGCTGTAAACCTTGTGCGCAATTTCTTTCAACCTTAAACTCTTATTTTTTATTGCTATAATCTATGGCATACTCGATAGGTGCTTTTGAAGTCTATTCTACCGCTTAATAGATTCTGAATCTTGCTCTAGGATCGACTTTTGCTCAGACTTTTATTTTGACTCATTCTATTTTAGTTTAAATTAGTGAGATTTTATATAATCACCTATTTATCCCCTCTAGGTGATTCTTGCTAGCTATCTCAGCATTTGCCAATCTAGACCTAAACATTTTAATTATGTTAATTGGGTTATAAACCTTTTCACTTGTCACAAATTGAGAGTTTTTTTTTTTCTAATGGAAAATCCAGTTCATTAAGCTAATTTTGGTCGAAAATTGTTAACGTGGACACCGTCCATCCTACATGTCATGGTTGAGGTTGATGCTGATAATTTTTTTTTTCGAATTCTTTTACTATTTATTAATTTTTATTTTTTTTTCCTTTATTTTTCCTTCTTTTCCTTTTCTTTATTGTGGCTAGTGGGCTCGCTGTAAAAAAAAATTATCCACATTAGTGCTAGTTGTACCACATAAGATGGCTAACGTCCATGTTATTGATTTCCAGCCCAAATTGACAGGATAGACTCAATTGGTAAAAGACGAAATTCAATTGGTATAATAGAAAGGTTTAGAACTCAATCGATAAAAGAACAATAGGCTTTGAACTTTTTTAGTAATTTTCTTCAACACTTCTTTGAGAAATCTATCTGTTATTTTCCTTGTAATTTTTTTCTTGGCACTTTTGTTTAATGTAATTTATTTCATGCCTTTTCAATATCTTGTCTTTCAATTCTAATCCATTTTCCATTCTCTCGCGCCTATATTAGTAAATTCGCACTCCATGCAAGCCTCATTTATGCACTTAATTTGGGCCCGAGTGAAGAATCGCGGAACAATCTCAGTTGCACTCTTCAATCGCCGTAAGTTCAGCGCGATTGATTGACCTTGTTTTCATTCAACAATGCCTAAGGTAGGTGGGCTTTCTCGTTATTACAAAATTTGTATGAGAATCAAACGTGGGCGACTATGTAAGACAGATGTTTGTAATTAATTGAGGGTTTCATAGTGAGTTCTAACATATGTTTTATTTTGGCTAAAGTACACTGCAAATACCAAAACTTGAGTGTCAAAAGTTCCAAAATGTACACTTAAGTGCCATTTTTTTTTTTTAAATTTGGACACTTAAATGTCACCTTTGACAAGGGTAGCCAGAAATCCGACGTGGCTTATGATTTACGTAGCTAGCTAGGTTCAATCAATGTGTAAAACAACGATGTTTTGCCTCAAAAATTGATTTTAAATATAAATATTAATTAACTTAAATTCAAAAACTAAATTAAAATAAAAAAGGGAGGGGGAGCATTTAGCGAGGGTCTCTCAGCTCTTGCCACTTTGTCGCCATCCTATCACCGCCGACAATCGACTAGGGTTGCCGGCCACAAGCCAAGGCCTATCAACCTTAGTTGACTCTCGCCCACCGTTGTTGGCCCTTTTTGGCAATGGTAAGGTAGTGGTAGCAGTGAGAGTCATAGAGGCCCTCGTTGAATGCTGCCCCTCCTTTTTTTTTTTTTTTTAAATCTACTTTTATAATTTAATATAATTAATATTTATATTAAAAATCAATGTTGAGGAGCAAAACGATGTTGTTTGGGACTACCTAGCCACGTTAGCGCTACCTAGCCACATTAGCGCCATGTGGATAATTTTTTTAAAAATTAATTGCCACATTAGCATTTTGTTTGGAGTTTCTCACCATTGGCATTAAGGTGTCCCTTTATTCTATGATTTTGGCATTTAAGTGTGCTTTTTGGTTCGAACAAAAAAAAAAAGTGTGCTTTTTGAAAGTTTTGGAACTCAAGTGTCCACCCGTGTCAAGTTTTGGCACTTGAGGTATCTGGCACCTGTTTTATTTCTGTTTAAAGATAACAACAAAGAGTTACCTGAAGTTTGCACTTATACATCAAATGACATCTCTGCCTTTGAAACGTGCAACTTGCATCTTGAATTTTTCCATTTCATATCAACTTACATCCTAACATATCTTATATCTAAAGAAATCGCCAATTTTCCTTTCCAAACTACCCTGGCCCCAAAATCAACCGATAAGCTATAACTTAAACTTCCATCTCCCACAATCTCTCCTACACCATCGCCGATTGGCTGCCACCCGCAAGCCTATCCTCCCGCCGTCACCTCCTCAGATTCGGTCCAAATCGTGGTACTATCTCCCATGGCCACTGCCATCAGAGACCTTTGAGCTCGATGACAAAGCTCGCGGTGTTTGAGTGAGCCACATGAAGCTGAGCTCACGGCTAGTCAACCCCGCCTAGTTGAGTTGAGCTCATGTGAGCTTGAGCTCGAGTTCTCATGGCTGGTAGCCACGAGCTTCGTGAGTGAGGAGAAGGAGGGAGGGGCCATGAGGGGCATTGACACTGGCGTCAGGTGCTGAGAGGGCGTTAGTGAGGGGTGGTGGGGGGAGGGAGAGATTGTTGTGATGTGAGGTGAATGGGGGCGTGGAGGAAGAGAACGAGGAGGGGGAAGAGTTAGGTTTAGGATTTGAAGGTAGGGATTGAGCGAGCGAGGGCGGAGGTGTAGAGTTTGAGAGAAAAGAAATGTTTATTAAGAAAAGTGAATTGGAAAAGGCCACGGCAATGAGAGAAATAAAGAAAGAGAAATAAGAAAATTCAGTCTTTATCATACGCCTAACCTGCTACATGAAATGAACTACATCAACCTGATACAACGTTAAAACAATAATAAGATTTCCTTAATTTAATTCCTAAGGGGATTTTGCTATTGCATCTATTAATAGGAACGAAGAATGAAAAATATAGTTATATAAAGTAGATGGAGGGACTGATATCTCCAAAATCAAAATGGAGGAATAACATATCAAACATTGGTTTCCTAAATCATAGGAGCGTTCTAGAAAGCAAACGCACGTGATAAGTCTGAATTTGACACCTCTTTTCAGTGTTGATGTTTTGTTTGAATATTGGCTCCGTTCGTTTCGCGGAAAATATCATGTTTCAGGAAAATATTTTCTCGCAAGTCATTTCCAGGAAAATGACTCTATTTTCCGGTGTTCGGCCAAAATCTAAAATTTCAATGGAAAATATTTTCCACCGTTCGTTAGCTCATTTAATTATTTGGGAAAATTTATCAAAAATTGAATTTTAATATTTTAAATGACCAAAAAAATTATTTTATTTATTTATATTTTTAAAATGATTTTTTAATTATTTATATTTTTAAAATCGAAATTTTTATTATTTTTTTCTTTTCCTTCCTCCTTCCTCCTTCCTCCTCCTCCTTCTTCCTTCTTCCTCTGCCGTCGCCTCCTTCCTCCTCCTTCTTCCTCCTTCTTCCGCCGCCACCTCCTTCTGCCCCGACGATGGTCGGCTACCCCGGCCGACCAAGACCCGGTGGCCAGATCCGGCAAGTCGAGGCTCGGCCGATCTCACCTGAGCTCGCTGGATGGCGACGAGCTCGAGCTCGAGCTCGCCCGGGATCGGTGAGCCGTGAGCTCGCCGCCAAATCCGGCGAGCCGCGAGCTTTGCCGCTAGATCTGCGACCTCATCGCATCACCCGAGCCACGAGCTCGCCGCCGCGATGCTCCCTCTTGAGTCGGATCCTCCCGAGCGGCTTCGAACCGCTGGGGAAGCAGGCGCCGCCGCCCGCGGCCGGAGCGGGCGGGCGGGGAGCGGCCGGGGAGGGCGGAGAATGAGGGATGCTTCGCCCATTGTCGGCGTCAAAGGAGGAGGAGGAGATCGAAACCCTAAGTGAGAGTGCAAAAATGAGAAGGAAAAAGGAGCGCGAGGGCAAGCGTGAGAAGCTAGGAAAATGTTTTCATCTTTTCAAAAGAGGAAAACATTTTCCTCAAAGTCAAGAGAGAATTTTCCGTTGACCGGAAAATGTTTTCCTTGACCATGAATTTTCTGTCGACCGAACACCGGAAATCCAGGAAAATATTTTCCTGGAAGTTGTTTTCCGCGAAACGAACGGAACATTAGTATTCTAAATGGCACCTGCTATCCGTTATTATCATGGACTGAGAAGTCTTCTTTTGTTGGATCTATGATGTTTATACTTCATCTCTCTTTATTATTGTAGCCTCTCGGATCATAAATATTTTCAACTAAATATGAAGATTACATAGTTTTAGTAAAAGAGATTTTTAGTATAGAATTGTAGGGAAGCGATTTTAAATTTATTGTAAATTATATTTTTGATAGATATAATTTACATCAATGAATTTAAATATTTGGAGATTACTGTATTTGGCAACCATCAAGAGATAACAGAACTTTTTCATCCTTGGAATATTTATAATCTGTCACCATTTCTCTATGAACATGAATCATGAATGGAATTTTTTCCTAAAAGACGGAGTATTTGTTCATTCTAGATAACCGATTAAAACAGATTAGATTAGATATATGATAATATGAGGGAGAGGGAAAGAATAAAGATTGCCATATGTTACCTTTCTTTCCATTAGTACTGTGAAGGCTTCTTCGTAGACCCATAATCTGGTACATCTCTCTGGTGGTCCTCCTTGGCAAACAATGCTCCTTCCAAGATCTCTCAATTGATCATGCATCCTTATAATACCATTACCTCCAATTTTTATTAAGCACCTCAACTTCAACTCTTCAATTCCTTGACTTGCATAAAACCCACAATCTTCCCACATATAAATGGCAAATTTGCTCTTTTTGCCGATAAAAAAACAAGCAATATCAAGAAATATCTCTTGATGCCCATGTTCTAATGCATCATAGCTTATCTTCAAAATCTTTTGGACATCTCTGTGTGGTTCTTTTTTAATTTCTTCAGCATATCTTGCCATACTTTTCGATTTGTTTTCCATACAAGTATGAGCCTATAACCTCTAGAGCCAAGGGAAGCCCACCCATGGTGGATATGATATCACGGGAGATTCCCTCAAAATCCCTCGAAGAATGGTCCATACGAAATGCATGTCTATTAAATAGAAGCAAAGAATGCACCTCATCTATTTCATTTAATTCATACTTGTAGTCCACCTCAAATTCAGATTGATCAAGAATAGCTTCATATCTGGTTGTAACAATGATGATACTTCCTGCCATAAACCAATTGCGTTTTCTAGCTAAAGCATTTAGTTGATTCTTGTGATCTATATCATCCAGAAGAATGAGAACCTTTTTCCTTTTGAATTTAGATTTGATCAAATTAATTCCATCATCAACATTAGAAACTGGACATTCTCCCATAATTACTTGATTTTGTAGATAAGGAATACCATTGCGCTGAGTTGTTTCCCGAATGTCTGGAAGGAAATTACGATGCTCAAAGTCATTCGACAACTCATTGTAGATGATCTTGGCAAGAGTTGTTTTCCCGATCCCGCCCATGCCATAGATTCCAATCATTCGAGCATCCATGGTAGGAGTGTCTATCCAATTCCTAATTTTGTTCACATGATCACCAATTCCAACTAAGTGCTTAGTAACATCAAGCTTAAAATCAAGTCGCAACTTGCTCAAAACAGTTTTGACAACTCTTTCAACTAGTTCTCCTTCACGCCTGTCAAACGATAAAACTCACAATAACTTCGTGGTTGTACTTAATAGCATAAAATATCACCCAGATATATGCGAAGCATGGATGGGGGCGATTTACATGCAAGATCTTTTGGTTTTACAAATAACAGTGGATGATGGTAGTGTAGCAGTCAATTTCATTTTTGCCCTTCATTTTCTACCAATAGATTTATCTTGTTGAAATAAAATAAGGTGGTGTAACTGACTCATTAAGAGTCTTTAGAAATATCATACTCCTTATAAGGCTTAAGGTTGCAGCTAGTTGAAGGATAGGAGTTTTTTTTTTTGGTTAAAAAAAGATAAGGAGGAGATGAGGTGACGCACTTTAAGGTCAAGATATTCCAGAAGCCTACATTGAGAACTTATAGTTGACTTACATATCGCCTTCTAATAAGGGGTTACTTCCAGCGAGAATCGAACTCAGACATGGTGAATGCAAAGTGTCCATTCCTTATCAACAGCGATTAGAGCTCGACTTTATCTGGTGGTGATCTAGCTTTGGAAGACTAAGCGTTGCAGTCCTTTGTGGGCATTGATACAATTGGCTTGAGTTTTGTTTTCTTTAGCTTAGTAGCTGAGACGATTGTAAAATTCTAGAGCTCTGTGCAAACTTTGGTTTCAGCTGTTCTTAGTTTAGTTTTCTGGGGAAATTTTGGGGAGTACTAATGGTTGTTGAGCATTATAGTTGTTCATTCGGACATTTTCAATATGTTTTGTGAGCTCGAAGCGAAATTAGTTCATTCACATTTCATCATTTTCTTAAATAACAAAACTTACTTTAAAATATATATAGGAGGAAATGAAGTACCCGTTAGCAATTTTCTGAGATTCCCATCCGTTTAAGTAACTCACTTCTCTAAGTGCTTGCTGCCCATCATGGATATCCTTCTCATCAAAACGCTTCTTATGGGAATGGAAGGCCTCCCCAAAACTTCCTTTTAGATACCGCACATCCGATGGGTCCACTTTGTAAAAGATGGGCAAGACTATGTGTGATGAACTCTTCTTGCAATCCATGATATGAATGAGCTCGCGGAGGCACCATCTGCTCGAAGCATAATTTTGGAGATGACAGGAATTGAAATCTTAGAGTGTGTGATGGCATTGAGAAGCTGTGGCCCTAATTCCTCACCTATTGGGATGCTATTATCGTCCCTGAACACGCAAACGGGTAGAGTTCCTGCATTGACCAGACTGTGATAGAGATAATCGGTAAATCCCTTGCGGGTATCTGATCCTCTAAAACTCAAGAATACGTCATATCTGGTGCTACCTCCTCCTATGGGCATTGGAGAGATGGACAGAGAAGTGGTAGTCTCTTTTTCTGCGCTCTTTTTCCTGTGCTTAAGATGATTGAATACAAGCATAGAGAGAAAAATCGGTGCAAAAAACACCACAAATGAACGACCGGAAACGAAATGGTGCATCCCTTTGTTTTCTTTGCTCTGACTCTGCTCTCTGTCCATGGCAATTTGAGGATGAAAGTTGAAACGAAAGATGTTTTCTGCAGCATAAAGGTATTGATAAACAACGAAAGATGCTTTTCTGAAGATGCTATTAGTTCGGGTCCCGTCTTCTTTTGGACCTGACCCCCTACACAAGTCAAACTTGGTGGCTCTTGTCCTCTCATGAAAAACGTCTACGTTAATTCCATAATTGTGCTGTAAAAAAACAAATATAACTTGTGTCCAAGCATGTCGCATTCATTTATAAAATATAAGCAAAGGTTCCGTTTTTATACGACTATTGAAAATCAGAATTCGATAAATCATTTAAAGGTGATAATTGAGTCGGAAATGCGTGGAAGACGTGAAGAAGGGACCTAGCTAGTGATTTTGAAGGTGATTTCATATTTCAATTTTGTTTAAAATGAATTAAAAGGCTGGCCCTATATGTCAACAAATTTTCGTGTAAAAGAATCTACTTTAAACTGATATGGTATCATCAAGTTTTTTTTTTTTTTTTTTTTTGGTAAGTGGTATCATCAAGTTATTCTCTTCAAACTTTCAAATTTAAGAAAATTGACTGACATCTTGTCTTACAATGGAGTTACGGAAATCGATTGCTCGACCGTAAAAATCGGCAAGGGTCAATATGACACCGTTATAATCGATTAGCGAACGGATATAAGTCGATTCGATGGAAATATCTAATTGAATTGCTGATATTGCTAGTATGAGTACCTAGAGGGGGGTGAATAGGTATACAAAGATTTTTCTTGATGATCGCACAATACTTTAGACAGTTGAAGAATTTGCAATAATTAAAAACCAATCGTGAGGCGAGTAAGGGAAAGAGAGAATTGAACACTCGGTTTATAGTGGTTCGGCTTGATTCAAGCCTACGTCCACTCTTCGCACCGACAGCCAATTGGCTGGATTCCACTATGAACAAAGAGATGTTACGGTGTTGATCTTCCTTGATTTCTCGGTGTAGACGATCTACCACACTCACTCAAGGTATCACCAAGTACAAACACTCTCTTGTGTATACAATTTTGCTCGAACCTGTCTAGACTAACAATCAAGGTTCTTCGGACTACGGAATTTCTCTATCGATCACACCCTTGAAAACAACTAGAACGACTTCCTTTTATACTCCTTTATGCCATCATAGCCGTTGGCACTTACCAAAGGAATTCCTCCAATCTACCCGTTGGACGGAATCAATCAAGAAGATCATCAGAGCTATTTAAGGAATCGATGATAGCCCATCAATCTGTTCGCCCATACAATCGGGATCTCGGTTTCCAAGAATAGAACATTCCAAGATTATTTCGTCGACCATCGGATCTTCAATCGTTCTTAGATAAGAATTAAAGAATCGAAATGATTATCCAACCAAAGAATCTATTCAGAGGATTGGATCGAATCCTCAACCATATACCTCGGCTTTGGATTTCCTTCGTCTTTGGATTAGAAAGACATCGGTGAGAATAGACTTAAGTCTTGAGTCTTGAGTCTTGAGTCTTGAGTCTTGGGTCTTGAGTCTTGGGTCTTGAGTCTCGAGAGTACAAAGTCTTCGACTTTAAAGGCGACGGTCTCCGAACATCCAGGACTTAGACTCGGGAAAGAAACGTTTTGTCGGCTTCAAAATATTCTGGAAAGATTTCTCCAACAATCTCCCCTTTTTTATGGTGACAAAACTTTCTTGAAGATTTGAACAACTTTGACCCGCAAAACATTTCTCAAGCAATATGGCTAACTCATAAAGATTGATAAAACAACCAAACTCTGCATCCACAAAAAATTTGTTAGTCTTTCATGAGAAACACCATATAACTACACTTGAATAAATGCAATCAGTCAAGCATCATAATCCACAGCCAATTCAGTCAAATTCACACCCAAGTTCAAGTTCTCAAGTCATACTCAAAAATAAACATAACCACAAAAGTCAAAGTTTTTAAATGGTTCAAATTGGTTCTCCCCCTTTTTTTGTCGGCATTGAAAAGGGTGAGAAAGGAGTCATGTCCGCTTGGGAATGCGCACGATCCGGAAATCCCCAATGGATTTGGACTACTCCTTCGAGCTTCTTCAGGTCTTCTCTCGGATGAGCTACCTCTTCTCCCTTGGCATTGGCTTGAAGTTGCGGAGAGCGAGGTCTTTGAATTTATCCTCCAGAGAGATGAAGATGCTTGTCCGGCCTCTTCAAAGCTTGGATTTCACAGTCGTAACATATATCGGCTACGCATTTCCGAAGAATATTCATGATGCTACGAAAATCTGTAGAATCATCCGTCCGTGTCCGGCATTGGCTTTCTCGGATGGTGTGTATGCGACGATGGCGCTTCGTATGGTTTGGCAGATTTGGAATCGACGTATCACCTTCTTGGGCAATTGAGAGACTGAACTTCTTCCGGGTCTCCCGGAGATTGTCTTAGATCTTCACCGATAGCGGCATGAGGTGTAGACTTCTCTTGCTCGCTAACTCCCCTGTCTCTAGGACATCGAAAGAGGAAGAGTGATGATCATGCTCTTGATTTCCTTCTCTCCAGATTCATCGGCGGACTTTTCTTTTCTCCTTCTCCTTCTTCTTCATCTTCTTTCTCTTTCTCTCTCTCGTTCTTCTTCTTCTCTCGTTCGCTTTTCTTCTTCTCTCGCTTCGCTGAAGTTGTCGGATGAGACACTGAGAACGTCTAGTTCTTGTCAGTGCTTGAATAGTGGGATCTTCATCATCTTGATCTTCATCCTCATCCTCCGGGATGAGAGTTCTTTTCCTCTTTGTCGATGGGGCACCAATGGCCTCCTTTCCTTTCCTTTTGAAGATGATTTGGAGATTTCACTTTGAATTTCTCCATTGCCTTGGAGAGTTCTTGCAGACGCATCTTCATTAACATTTTCAACCCTACCACCATCTTATCACACGGTCGAACACAAAAAGTATGTGGCAGTTCAATGTTCAGATGTCGAAGATCTTGGTCACTGAGACGAGGATAAGGCAATTGTCCTTTGTCTTTTGACACAACTTTCTGTACATATGGAAAAGAATAGTGTGTGGGAGAGAAAACTTCCGTCCTGAGTTGATCGCATACATCAACTTTGCTTCAGAAAGAGACACAGAAGTCTTTGACGTAGACTTCGGTCTGAGACAGTTGATCACAATCTTATGAAGCACAATGTTGATGGCATTCATCCCTGGAATAGGTAATTTTCTTCTCTACGTCCCTATCTTTGACAAGATCCGAGTAGTACGAGCAGGTGAGACTTTGATTGGGAGATAGCGTCCTCGTTCAACTCCAACTATGTCCGCCAACATATTCACATCTACCACATAGACTTGGTCTCGAACACTTTGAATGAAATTCTATTCGCATCCAAAAGCTAAGATTTGAATAGAAATAAGCGGTCGAGTTGAGCATACCCGTCTCGTAGAGTCGAGCAAAAAGTCTCAAGTTGAAGCAAATTCAACTTCTCTCTTAAGTTCAAGTTGATGGTATCCAGAAGTCAAAATCGACACTTCTAGGGTTTATCACCCCTCTTTTCAACAGCCTGAAATACACTTTTTCCCGATCCTTGGATTTAAACAAATCCATCCGATTTCCTTTCACATTTGCTGCCACACCCATTCTAGGTTTAAATTCAAGGAACATTTTGTCATCATCGTTCCGTCAATCAGATTTTGTCCGGCATACGAGGATCACTTGGAATGTTCGCAAGAGCCTCCTCTCGCCCTTCCTTTTGGAGCAATTCCCAACTTGGGTCGGCATCCTCGATTATCTCTTCTTCCAGATTTTGACTTGCACCTTGTGGGGCAGGAGATGCTGAATGACGTGGAGGAGAGCGAATCGGACTTTGTCGCTGACTTGATAAGTCTTCTTCCTCGGTAAGTGTTGGAGAAATCTTTCCGAATATTTTGAAGCGACAAAACGTTTCTTTCGGTCTAAAGTCTGGATGTTCGGAGACCGTCGTTTAAAGTCCGAAGACTTTGTTCTCCCAAGACTCAAGACTCAAGACCCAAGACTCAAGACTCAAGACTTAAGACTCAAGACTCAAGACTTAAGTTTATTCTCACTGACAGTCTTTCTAATCCAATGACGAAGGAAATCCAAAGCCGAGGTTTATGGTTGAGGATTCGATCCTATCCTCTCGGAATAGATTCTTTGGTTGGATAATCGTTTCGGATTCTTTAATTCTTATCTAAGATCGATTGAAGATCCGATGGTCGACGAAATAATCTTGGAATATTCTATTCTTGGAAACCGAGATCCCGATTGTATGGGCGAACGGGATTGATGAGCTATCATCGATTCCTTAAATAGCTCGGATGATCTTCTTGATTGATTCCGTCCAACGGGTAGATTGGAGGAATTCCTTTGGTAAGTGCCAACGGCTATGATGGCATAAAGGAGTATAAAAGGAAGACGTCTAGTTGTTTTAAGTGTGTGATCGATAGAAAAATTCCGAGTACGAAGATCCTTGATTGTTAGTTGAGGCGAGCGAAATTGTATACAGAGAGAGTGTTTATACTTGGTGACGCCTTGAGTGAGTGTGGTAGATCATCTACACCTAGAAATCAAGGAAGATCAACACTGTAACATCTCTTTGATCATAGTGGAATCCAGCCAATCGGGCTGTCGGTGCGAAAAGAGTGGACGTAGGCTTGAATCAAGCCGAACCACTATAAACCGAGTGTTCAATTCTCTCTTTCCCTTACTCGTCTTGCGATTGAATTTTTAACTGTTGCAAATCCTCTAATTGTTTAAATATCGTGCAAGCTTTGAGAAATTTTTCTATACCTATTCACCCCCTCTAGGTACTCGTACTAGCTATTTGATAAGATCGAAGTGAGTCGGTCCCTTCTCCATTCTCTATGGTCCCCTGTTTGCGATTCTTGATGATTTCCTCGAAGACGACATCTTTCTTTGTCTATTGGAGGATTCCTTCACTTGCTTTTCCCAAGAAAAATGACCACTTTCTCGACGACGAACAAGAAGTAGAAACAAGTATCGGGAGGAGAGTGCCTTTTAGGGTTTTGAAAATTGGGCGTAGAATAACCGTATATATATATATATATATATATATATATATATATATATATATATATATACCTCGGATTTGAAAAGAGAAGTTTAATCGGTACAAGGAAAGTGTACGAACACTTCTTTTCAAAATCAATAACTGCCAAAATTAATTCCTCAAAAAATACAAGTTTTCAAATTTCACACGAATTATATCTCGAATGAAAGAACGTACCTTTTCGAGATAAGATAAACGAGAATTCGTACCTTTTAGTTAAAACAGCAACTTACAGTCTTTAGCCATGAATGATTGAGTCTCAGGATTTAAAGTCTAAGAGATCAGAGTCTTAGAGTTGGTGAGTCTCTAGACTTTAACTTCTTCAAGCTTCAAAATGTTGAGTCTTGAGCGGATGAAGTCGAATTGATTTTTCTCCAAAGGCTTTGTAAATATATCCGCTAGTTGACTCTTTGAATCAACAAATTGAATCGAGATTTCTCCATTTTGAATATGATCTCTAATGAAGTGATGACGAATCTCAATATGCTTTGCTCTTGAATGAAGGATTGGATTTTTGGTGAGATTGATCGCGCTGGTGTTGTCACATCGATTTCGTGCATGAGTCTTCAATGCCAAAGTCTTGTAGCTGTTGTTTTATCCATAGAATTTGCGAACAGCAGCTTCCAAGAGCTACATACTACGCACGTCGTTGAAAGAGCTACGGTGCTTTGCTTCCTTGAGAACCAAGACAACATTCGTTTCCAAGCGAGTTGACAAGTTCCGAAGTGCTCTTTCTATCGACTCGCAGCCGGCCAGATCTCGTATCTCGAGTATCCTAGAAGATTAAAGTCTCCCTCTTTGGATACCAAAGACCGATGCTTGAAGATGAAGCAACAAATTTGATAATACGTTTCACAGCAATGAGATGTGATTCTCTAGGATCTGATTGAAACCTAGCACAGATACAAACACTAAACAAAATATCAGGTCTAGAAAGCGGTAAGATAAAGAAGTGAACCGATCATGCTCATGTACAGCTTTTGATCTACTTTCTTCCCTTCTTCATCCTTGTCTATCTTTCGAGAACATGACATTGGCATGTCGGTCTTTTTGCACTTTTCCAATCCAAACCTTTTGACAAAATCATTCGCATATTTTTCTTGATGGATGAAAGTTCCTTCCTTCATTTGATTTACTTGGAGTCCAAGAAAGAATGTTAACTCTCCCATCATACTCATTTCAAACTCATCGCATAGACTTAGAAAATTTCTTGCAAAGACTTTCATTAGAGGATCCAAAAATAATGTCATCAACATATATTTGAACAGTAAGAAACTTTTGTTTTCCTTTTTGATGAACAGAGTAGTATCTACTTTACCTTTGACAAATCCGTTACGTAATAAAAACTTACTTAGTCGTCGTACCAAGCTCGAGGTGCTTGCTTTAGACCATACTGAGCCTTTTTAGTCTAAAGGCGAGTCTCGGCTTCTTTGGGTCTTCAAATCCAGGCGGTTGTTCCACATAAACTTTCTCTTGGATAAATCCATTTAGGAAAGCACTTTTGACGTCCATTTGGAATAACCTGAAATTTTGTAACAAGCAAACGCAAGTAATAGACGAATAGCTTCTAACCTTGCTACGGGAGCGTAAGTCTCATCATAGTCTATTCCTTCTTCTTGCGTGTATCCCTTGGCCACGAGTCTTGCTTTATTTCGTATGACTTTTCCTTTTCGTTCATCTTGTTTCGAACACCCACTTGGCTCAATAACGGTTTTACCTTTTGGTTTAGATGTCAATTCCCGGACATCATTAATGTTGAACTGATTTCCGAGCTCTTCTTGCATAGCTTCGATCCAGCTTTCATCGGATAAAGCTTCTTCTATGCTTTTTGGTTCAATTTCGAGATGAGAGCAGCAAAGCACTAGATTCTTCACGCCTTTTTGATCTCGGTGCGGATTCCTTCATTGATTTTGCCAATAATGAGATCTTTAGGATGACTGGATTTGTGTTTTTAGTTCTTGGTTGATTTGCTTGGTTGATGATCTCTTTCTTTATTTGAATCTTCATGAGCATCTTGATGTTGGACTTCCCGAGTCCGAGATGCTTCTTGAGTTGAAGACTTTGGAAGGTCTAGAGCGGAGTTCGGACTCTTCATCCGAATGGCTGGATTCATCTTGTGTGGAGTCTTGGAATTTGACATTCATTGATTCCTCCACGACCGGCTTTTCTTGTTATAGACTCTGTAGGCTTTGCTTGATGTAGAATATCCAAGGAAGATGTCTTCATCGATCTTTCTTCAAACTTACCAACTCGATCATTTGCATTTTTCAAAATAAAGCATTTGCAACCAAACACATGAAAGTATGAAACAATAGGCTTTTTACCTTCTTTTGACAGAGACCCGCATTCAAAAGAGAGTCTCAAGCTTTCTTTGGTACCCAAATTTTCTTGGGTCCTTTGGTGTTAGTAGGATGAGCATTATTAGGCCATACTCTCTTAGAGCTTCCAAACCATAGGACACTCTTTTTCAAAATCATCCCGATTGTTACACTTTGAACACCTTAAAGCATTTCGACCTACGGACTTTACAAAAACTTTCTTGAAATGATTTTTGTAAGCCTCTCTCGACGGTCTTTTCTTAATTCTTTCTTTTACTTTCGGAAAATCAATCAAAGGGATTGTTTCAGCTGTCATACCTAGACCCGACTTATTGAAGTAAGGTCTTTAGACTCGAAAGAACTTTTTCAAGTTTTTCCGACCCTATTGAAAATTTCTTTGAAATATTTGATAAATCAGTTTTTAAGAACGCATTTTCTTTTGAAAGTTTTTCTTCATTCTCTTTAAGAGTAGAAACATTCAAGTTTAAACTTTTCACTTTTTCTTCCAAGATGTTTTCCTTTTGTTTTAAAAGCGAGTTTTCCTTTTAAGTTCGGAAATCTTTTGAGAGAAGTCTTAAGACTAAAGCATAATTCATCAATGTATTTAGAGACTTTGACGGGGATTTTATAATCACTTACCTCAAATTCTTTGTCCGAGTCTCGATCCAGTCCGAGTCCGATTGCGCCATCGACACAGTTGGCATATTCCTCATCACTCTTTTCACACTCTGTATCGCTCCAGGTTTCGGCTTTAAGAGCTTTTCAAGACTTCTCAGCTTTTCCTCTTTTCTTTTTCGGAAGAGGACGGTTGGGTCCGATGTGTCCCTTCTTTTACATTCGAAGCAAACTACATCTTTGTTTGGTTCCTCATCATCAACAGACTTGGTCTGCTGTCTCTGAAAACTTTGTTTCTTTGGGATGAACCTTCTGCCTTTTCTGTTCAGTTTTCTGAATCTTCTTATCATGAGTGCAAGCTCCTCATCATCCATATCATCTTCGAGAATCTGCATCATCGAATCATCATTTGATTTTAATGCAATAGATTTCTTACCTCTTGGATCTTCGTCTTCATTAATTCGTTCCACTTCGTAAGGCGAAGAGTTCCAATCAGCTCGTTCTGAGATAATGGCATGATTCTTTGCGTCTCTCTTATTGAAGTCTTTATATGATTCCAATCCTTGAGAGTCCACGCGAAGCTTGTTCACCTTCATGGGATCAGAAATTTTTGTCCTTGGTTCTCAAGACCATTGACAATATACGTAAAAACGACTAAACATGTCGTTATAGATTCTCCTGGTTTCATTTTGAAGGCCTCATATTGACCGAGGAGAATGTTAATTCTGGTCTCCTTCACTCGATCCGTCCCTTCATAGGTGATGTGTAATCTATCCCATACTTCTTTTGCTGTAACACAAGAAGATATTCTGTTATATTCAGTTGGAGATAAAGCATAGTATAAAGAGTAAATTGCTTTTGCATCGAGTGCTTGTCTCTTGTTTATCTCTTCCTAAGCCATTCCGCTGGTTTCAATAGTGTCTTTCCCTCTTTCAGAGATTGATGCAGCAGCAGGAGTGATTCCTCTTTCCACAACGTCCCATTCCGGAGGATCCTTTGATCGTAGGAAAGCTTTCATCTTGTTCTTCCGGATGTTGTAATCCTTTCCATCAAGTAGGAGGTGGTATTGCTTTGCCCTTCCATCGGCCGGTGCTAGCATACTAGCCATGGATCTTTTACTCGAAGTAAAACACTTCAAACAAAGTAAGAACACGAGCTCGATACCAATTGATATTGCTAGTATGAGTACCTAGAGGGGGTGAATAGGTATACAAAGATTTTTCTTGATGATCGCACAATACTTTAGGCAGGTTGAAGAATTTGCAATAATTAAAAACCAATCGTGAGACTGAGTAAGGGAAAGAGAGAATTGAACACTCGGTTTATAGTGGTTCGGCTTGATTCAAGCCTACGTCCACTCTTCTCGCACCGATGACCAATTGGCTGGATTCCACTATGAACAAAGAGATGTTACAGTGTTGATCTTCCTTGATTTCTCGGTGTAGACGATCTACCACACTCACTCAAGGTATCACCAAGTACAAACACTCTCTTGTGTATACAATTTCGCTCGAAACTGTCTCGACTAACAATCAAGGTTCTTCGGACTCACGGAATTTCTCTATCGATCACACCCTTGAAAACAACTAGAACGACTTCCTTTTATACTCCTTTATGCCATCATAGCCGTTGGCACTTACCAAAGGAATTCCTCCAATCTACCCGTTGGACGGAATCAATCAAGAAGATCATCCGAGCTATTTAAGGAATCGATGATAGCCCATCAATCTGTTCGCCCATACAATCGGGATCTCGGTTTCCAAGAATAGAACATTCCAAGATTATTTCGTCGACCATCGGATCTTCAATCGTTCTTAGATAAGAATTAAAGAATCCGAAATGATTATCCAACCAAAGAATCTATTCCGGAGGATTGGATCGAATCCTCAACCATATACCTCGGCTTTGGATTTCCTTCGTCCTTTGGATTAGAAAGACATCGGTGAGAATATACTTAAGTCTTGAGTCTTGAGTCTTAAGTCTTGAGTCTTGAGTCTTGGGTCTTGAGTCTTGGGTCTTGAGTCTCGAGAGTACAAAGTCTTCGGACTTTAAGCGACGGTCTCCGAACATCCAGACTTAGGCGAAAGAAACGTTTTGTCGGCTTCAAAATATTCGGAAAGATTTCTCCAACAATTGCGGGTGATTCCGCATGATTGTGAAATTCACGTCAAATGGCAATAACTCGAATTTTTGTTGATATTATACTTGGGACACGTAATTGAAACCTTGCAATTTTTCATGACAACCGAGAGTCACCTACGAGTCGAAGATGCACAAACATGGATCGAAAATTATCAACCATGGGTCAAATGCGCTAAAATCTCTAAAAGCTTCTCGATAAGTTAGGTCGTACTAAAATCACATTCGGTCAATTTTAACCACGAAATTGAATTCGTTTTCGGGAATCGGACGTTCGAGCATGTCATGATTCTTTTTTAGGACGTCACCTCATCTTTCGGTGAAATTTCGTCGAGTCTAGAATTGTGCGAAAAATCGGTTTTCAGACAAAGCAAGAAATTATGGAAATTCGGATGGGCTGATCAAAGGGTTTATTTGGCTGCCCAAAGGGTTCGTTTTGGGGAAAATGAGGGCTAATTCTCCGTTGGGTGGCCTCTTGACTAAGTTGGCATGAAGACTTTGGGGCCAAAGGTCATGAGTGCTTGATATTTTGGCCAAGCTCCTCAATGGCCCTTGCTTTGACTTGGTTTCCCCTCACTTTCCCTCTCTCCTTTCCCCCTTTACGTGCACCCTGCTCAATCGAACCCCCTTTTGCCTTCTTCTTCTTCATTTCCTTCCATCTTCATTCCCCCGCCGTAGCCCCTCCTCTCCTCATGCCAGCCCGGCTAGCCTACACCGCTCGTCTGTCCAACATCACCATCCTGGCGTTCTAGCCTCAGCTCCATCCGCCAACCACCTAGTTGTGTTCACCTACAGTCCTCACCGTCCGTTCCAGCTAAGCCTGCAATTGCTGCCACTCCAGCTAGTCTGCCACAGCCAGCAACCCGCGGCTAGCAACTGCCTCAGCTCCATCCATCAGCTCCAGCCGCCCGACCTCAACCCGTCCAGCCACTTCAGCCGTGCCATTAGCCGTGCCCACCCCTCGATCGGTAGCTCACGTAACCGAACCGCCAAGCCTTGGCCAAAGGCTTGTAGGCCTTTTTCCATCACCGGTTGAACTCGTTAGAGATGCGGTAGTCTTGGGTTTTCACCGCTATTGCCGTGAACCCGCCGCCATCCTAATCCAGTAAGTTAACTCCCTAATCCCAGATTTGGTTATTAATTACACTTAGGAGGTTAGTTTAGTGTTAATTAGGATTAGTAGTTATTCCTAGGTTAGTGTAACTAGATTAGTTAGGTTGGTTAGTTTAGTTAGGTTAGCTTCGTTAGGTGGTTAGTTTAGTTAGGTTAGCCTAGCTTAGGTTAGATTAGTTAACTTAGGTTAGGTTAGTTAATCATGGTTAGGTTAAGTTCACCATTGTTAGTTTAATTAATTGTGGTTAGGTTATTAAATTATATTTACTTAATTAATTGCTATTTATTTAATTAATCGTAATTAGCGTAATTAGTGACAGATTAGCCGTTTTGTGAAATTTTACACTCATTCTCGTGATTAAATTTTTATGTGAATTTGATTGATTATATGTGCAATTGAGTTCTTGGTGGTAGTGATTGATTATTATTACGTAACTCGATTTTATGGGTATTTAATTAGAAAAATACCGGATGTTGAGTTTTTACATCAATTTTTATGTAGTATATAAAATCATGGAATTTTGAAATTGGAGCATACTATGTTTAATGGTTCGTTTTAAATACGTGGCCACGCATGATTATTTTTACCGGGATTTTTAATACGAAGAAAATTGGCCAAGTCCATTATTTGAAAATGAGGTATTTGAATGCAAAGCATGGTATTCTTGGTCAAATATGTGCGTGTATGGTCACTATCAGAACTTGTCACCCAACAAAAATTTGGGGAGGCGATGTCGATTAAGTTCGGATGCTCCATGTCAACGGATGCCAGTCGCGGTGGAGGCCGGGCCGATACTCTTTTATGGAATGTCATCTAGGCATGTAGTGCTAGACGTTGCCATGCCCGACGGAGTGGGCTGACGCCTGGTTAGGCTGGATGACCACTGACTGTTGAGCTGGCCGTGGCTGATGGGTTGTAATAATTGGAACACGCCTGAATGGTTGTGATAGTAGCGCCTGATTATGGGGAAAAATTATGACACAGAATGGGACATGTCATAACGGTTTTACCTTATAATCGGGACCCCTATGATTATTTGCAAAATGAAATGATGTGTTCCGATTATTAAATACGCTTGTTGTATTCATCAAGTATATGTGACGCACTAATATGCAGGGATGTGTTAAGGTGAGGTAAGTTTGTTTGTGACGCATGTTTAGACTGCCTCTAGGTGAATTTGTGTCCTAATTGGGGTTTAAGGCTTTGACTTACTAAGATTTATCTCACATTGTTTTGGTTAACCCTTTTTCACGTCTTTAGTATGAAGTGTTGGCATCACGTTCATTTTGGGTGTCCGTGGCACATGGACTCTAAGTCTTCCTATTTCCTTATTCCCAGGACCACCCAGACCCGTGAGCTAATGGTGACCACTACTTGGGTCGATGAGGACCTACCTCACTTGGTGCCTCATCGCTTCAAAGCGTGGTTCATTAACTATCGTAACAAGGCTCGGGAGGGTCCCCTGCAGGGTTTTGATAGACCTCCTATCGGAACGGAGGATGGGGAGGTAGCTCACCCCATGGACATCGATACACCAGATGGTGTCATGGAGAATTCGAAGCCCGAGGCGGAAGGGTCCAGAGCGTAAGTGGCCTAGTAGTTTCTTTTTAAATCAGACTAATGTATATAGACTTGTAGGGCTAACCTGATATGTTTATAAAGTGTGGTTTGTGAAAAAAATGGTTGCATGTTTTTACTATCCTTGTGTTTGATTATTGTTCGGGTGTTTGTTTAATTCACTTCCGTATGTGTTTAATTGAAAGATAAAAGGAAAGGCGTCGGCAATGCGTCCTAGGACGTTGCATTTTTTATCGACTGTCGAGGGAAGTACACATGTCTGGGGTTCGGGGCGTGACAAATAAAGCTACTAAAGAAGCAGAGTGGCTTCAATAATTTTTAAAGGATGTTATGTTATGGCCAAAACCTATGCCTCAGATAAGCAGTCACTATGATAATTAAGTAATGATTGCAAGGGCATAAAATGTGATATATAACGGTAAGTCTAGACACATTCGTCATAGACATTATACTATAAGGTAGTTGCTCTTAAATGGAATAATTTCTTTGGACTTTGTGAAGTTAAAGGAAAACATTGCAGATCCACTAATAAAAGGTTTGTCGAGAGAGCAAATAAATTATGTATTGAGGGAAATGGGGTTAAAAGCCTTAACTTAATAAAGAGATTCTGAGGTGGAAACCTAACCTAGCAATTGGAGATCCCATGGACTAGGTTCAACAGGACAATGCAAATTTTGAAAACTCTAGTGTATGTACTATCTCCCATTCCTATGTTGTAACAATGCTACTTATGGTGTTTAAAAGGTGTGCTATGTGCTTAATGATTCTTATAGCCTAGATTCCAACATCCTAGTAAGGTATGGCATGATACCTTTGATAGGAATCCACCTGTATGCGTGGAGCTAGCCAACTCTATGAAAATATTTAAAGGCTAGATTTTCTAAAGCACGCATGAATTCTGAGAGGTTAATACCAAAAGAATGAACACAACCGAGAACCAATCTTGATTCAGAGATACTTTGTGTGAGGTCTATTGTCTAGGCTTACAACAACAACCGGGGGTTTAAGGCTTAGTCCGCTAACTAGTTGAATACGTCCAAAAGCGTTTTACTAAAGAAGGTTAAAAGCAAGAGCTACCTATCTTGATGTAGTGAAGTAAGGAGACGTAAGTGGATGAACATGAATAGAGATTAAGGAGATGACCAGAATGATTCAAGGAAGGAATTGGGACACAAAGGGAAGCAACACAATCAACGATGTCGCTCTGGTCAAAAGAGAGTAGACGTGACAATAGTAGCGAGGGTGACTGCTGACAGTGACAACGGTGCTTTACCCAGCTTGTCAAAGCAATAAGTTCCTCCTCCCTGAAATTTTGTTCAACAACGATCGATTTCAGACTTTTTACAACAAACTTTGCCCTACTTTTTTGTGTGCATTGCCTAATTTATCTTCACATCGATAATTTCCTTTGTTAGTTCAAATATTGATTATGAGATTTAAATTGTTTTCCAAATGAGATCTAAATATAAGAAAAAAATTTTCAGTTACATATCACCAAACAAAGGAAAACTAACCATTTTTCGAGAAAATGATTTTCTGGAAAGCATTATCCTCTATCATGGAGTTTTCCCCCAAACAAACACATCTATTATGACATAACCGAGCTACGTACTTCAGACTTTTAAATTTTAAAGAAAAATGAATAATATATTGTCAATAGAATATGTTATAATTATGGTTAATGGATCAACGAAAGCCAATAAATTAAGATACATTTTTCTGTTCACATATCTCTTTTGGATTCATGAATTTCCTAAACTTTTCTGTTCATATATCTATTGAATTCATTAATTTCCTAGATTCATGTATTTTTAGTTCATGTATTTATTGAGTTCACGAATCTCTTGAATTCATGTGTCTTTGGATTCACGTATCTCTTTATTCATGAATATCGTGGAAACATGCATCTATTTAATTCGTATATCTCTTCTGTACATGAACTAAAAATCTCTATAAATAGATGGGAGCATAGAGCTTCATAACGTTATTGGCTTTAGGTTTTCCGACTCAACTCCAAAAGAACTTGGATACACGTTTTTACTCTTCTGTTTTTTTCTGGGTGTGCTAGTTCAATTGAACGATTCGACTGAGTCTTGTTTGCATAGTGCTAATCCAAATAGGTTTGGGATGTTGTATCTTGGAAGGCATAGTTCGTGAATCTGCGGAGCACCATTGGCAGGAACTAATCACCTTAAGGAGATTCAAATATCCGTACCTCACCTTCAATTTTATGTTATTTTTTCAGTGATATCTTATTTTATTCTTCTCCAATATTTGTAAGTTTACATAAAAGAAGGATATTATATAGCTGTTATAGTCTTTTTTACATTGATGTTCTTATTACAACAAACAGTGTTGTTTTCTTTGAATTAATTTCCAACATAATAGAGCTATAATGTGTTAGATGACACTAAATGAGCATAAATATTAAGATATTAATGATATATGAACTTGTATACCTTTCTCCAGTTCTTGCTTGAGTCATTCTTTATCACGACTTGGTGGGATGTCATTCAACTTTCGAAAGGTCAGTAATCCAATGAAACGAGAAGTATCCAAAAATGCCAGACAATCGATGACGGCAAAGGATGAGAAATCACCTAACCTCTTCTTCCCCATAATTCCATTTTTTGATTGTAGCACTCCAGTTTGGGGATAAAAAAAAAATAAAAGAAAGAAAAATTCTATGTGAAGACAATTGGAGTAGTTAGCGGTCAAACCAAAAGTAAAAAATGCTTGTGGTATAAAATAGGAGACGGACTTCAATAGCGGGATTGGTCGGAGTCAATATTCTGTGAAGTTTCCAAAGTAGAAGATAATTTAAAAAAGGAAATATAATGAAAGGGAATGAAGTGTCTGGACTTACTTTTAGGAGGAGAAGGGATATTGGGAGGTATTTAATCTGATCTAACAGAATTATTTTATTATATTCAAATTAATACCATTTCAACCCATTTCATGAAAAAATTCGAAATCTTTTAAAAGCGAAAAAGGGTATGAAGTCTTGTCAATGTGTGAACTATGTAGCACGGACACTTTCGCGCCGTGTCGTGTCGACACTCCGACACGTGTCCGACACGCTCCGACATGTCATGACACGCTCTGACACGCGGTCAACGAGTGTCGAAAAATCCGACACATGGTCAACTCTTTCTGACACGCTCCGACACGCGATTTCGATACGCACAGGGTCAATTTTAAAAATTTATAATACTTAAGGGGTCAAAATATAAATATACACACACGGGGTCAATTTTTTTTTAGTTTTATTTTTAGAATTGTTTTTTTTAAAAGTCTTTTACTTTGAAAGAAGTAATAAAAAAATGCTATATATGATAAATAAATAAATTTAAAAATATAATTTCAGCATTTTCTTTAAACAATGTTTTTTTCCTCTAAGGTTTGTGTATTATTGTGACAAATTAAAATAATGAATGATATTATTTAATATTTTTGTGTAAATTAATTCTAGGCTATTATTATTATTATTTATTTATGTATTTATATATAAAAATATATCTAATATATAAAGTGTCGGAGCGTGTCGAAATTCTCTATTTTTAAGAAATGACGTGTCGACGTGTCGTGTCGTGTCGTGTCACGTGTCACGTGTCCATGTCGGTCTTACATAATGTGTGAACAAGTATGATCATTAAATCTTCTACCGAGCAAGAAAAGATTAACATGGAATCTTTATTTAATTAGCAATTGACTGACTAGGAGCAGTTGCAGATGCTTTTAGTCATCGTCTTATCTTCTTTTCGCTCCCAACCTCAATTCAGAGTTGTTGGCTTGGTCCTTTCACGAACGTCGTGTATTTTACTTTCTTAATTTCTTAATCACTTAATAGGACAAGCATATCGCATTCACTTTTAATTGTTGTATTCATAATGAAATTGGAAAGGGAGGTAGTGATGAACAACTGGACGTTGTTATTGCTCTTTGATCTATTCCACATTAGCCCCACATGCCCATAATTTCATGTAAAACAATTCTATTTAAATTTGATATGATATCACCGGATTATTCTCTTCAAATTTTCAAATTTAAAATTTTGATTAATACATTGTCTGTAGAATAGAGATATAATTCATTAGATAACACCAAATGAGCGAGAACGCATCAATATTATGTTATTAATGGTACATAAAGTAACTTGCATACCTTCCTCAAGTTCTTTCCCAGGTTATTTTTATATTACAACTTTGTTGGCATATCATTCAACTATTGGAAAATGAGTTAGCCAATGAAAAGAGAAGCATATAAGAAATTGCCGGACATTCGATTGATGACAAAGGGTCATAAATCACCTAACCTATTTCCCCCACATTTCCATTTTTCAATCGCAGCACGCCAAGTTTGAAGGAAAAAGACAGAAGAAAACTAATATGTGAAGACAAATTAGAGTAGGTAGTGGCTTACGGGTGGAACCCCCGGAGGGGCCAAATCCCGGGTTGTTTTGTATCCGACCAACGATAGATTTTTTCATGAGGGGGATCTTCCTCGGGGGTTTCACCCTAGGGACTTCAATTCCCCTTATTTACTTCCCTCCAAGCCGTTAGGCCGCACCTGGAAGGAGCCTTTTAAGATCCTGCTTAGGACCTAACCTGGTTCTTATGTGTTTTCTGGGAGGTAGGATTTTCCTCCCGACCGTATATTTTTTGAGCTCGGATGCTCTATCCCCCTCAGTTTAATGCCAGGGGGACACTGCTTTCCGCGGCCGGCGCTTATCAGCTGACCCAGGTCCTACCTGGGCCCCATCCTTTAGGGACAAGGGCGTAAAGGGTCACTCTCTCCAAGGAGGTTCTCCCTCCGTTTCCTTGTAGGCCTTTTATAGTCCTGCTTAGGACTCAAGTAGAGGTTCTGTATATTGAAGAGAATAGACTAGCACAATCTAATTTTTATATGTTTTTCTAGAAACATTAATTCTTTTCTGCAAAAATTGAGCATTTTGGATGTTTGACGGCATTAAGTAATTTTTGGACCATTGGGGACGTATAGGGCCCATGAACCCAAGATCGGGTCAAGAAGGGCTTGTTCGTAATTTTGACCTGGTGGGCTTTTTGGCCCAAGTGAGTTTAGCCACTATTTTAAAGAGTGCAATTCCTGATAAAAGGTTTGTAGGTTATATTTATGGGCCGAGGAAATAGGTGGTCGGTTTGTGCGGTTCATTTAGCGCTTAAACGACGTACGTGACTTTTACCACTTTTGAGTTTTCGTGCAAGAATGCATTGCATGGATTATTGAAAGGAAAGTTCTATGTTATGGCATGGCACGTACTTTGAGAACGAAGGAAAAAATTAAACCATTCTATGTCATCTTATTTTATGAAGTTGGATCAAGTATTGAATGGATTTTCAAGTTGGTCATTAGTTTTGACAAGCATCGAAAATGTTGATGCGGGTAAATTATTTCTAGTACATCTCCTATCAGCATGTTAGATTATCATATATGCATATTGGATTGGGGCTCAAGGTCAAACTCCATATCTGAGATATGTAATCTATCCACACACCGGTTCTGTTATGAGGCATGATCACAATCGATGTGATTTCTATAACTTACCTACAACAGGCATAAGATTCCGGGCTTGGTCACCTGGCAAAGCATGATGAGAACTGGGCACCAGGGCATACCTAGCCCGACACTACCCGGGTCTGGTTATTTTGAAAAAGTAAGTTAATAAAAGTTAATTTTAAAATAAAGTAACATATTCTTTCAAATATTACACATAATGAGAAACTAATTGGGGAAAATTAAAAAAGTGCTCAACTCAATCAAACCAAATGAAAATACAAGTACGTTTTGACATGGTGTGAAAACAAAATTATACAATCATTGGTGCTCTAATAAACATTACATTCAAAAGACTATAGCCCTCACCATGATTCAAAAAATACAGTGTTGTTGTTGTTGTCCTCTTGTTCATATTAGAACCATTCTTTTAGAGGCAATTCTTGTAAAAACCAATCATGCCTATGACAACAATTTCTAAATTTTTGCAGACAATCAGGGCCTTTATCTTTAAGGATTTGTTGACTAGTACCTAACATAGAATCCAAAGATACTGTATACTCCGGTGGATTTGCTTGCCTCTTAGTTTTTCTGGATGTCAATGTTGTAATTGCCAACTCTATCCTTGTATTTAGAGTGGTTTCTTCTCAAGTGCATCTCTAACTGATTGGTAGATGTTGAGATTGGGCAAACTCGCTTGCATTGATGAAGTAATTTACAATATATACATAGGATTTAGGGCTAAAACAATATAATGACAATTATGCCCTTTAATATAAACCCAATACTCTCCCTCAAGTTGGTGAATGTAGACATGTCAACAACTTGTTCTTAAAATTACTACATAAATCATGTGTGACCAGTCTCGTGAACAAGTCCGTGAGTTGGGAGTGACTGGGAACATAAAGAGTATGCAAAGTGCCATCTTGAATTTTTTCACGAACCAAGTGACAGTCAATCTCGATGTGTTTGGTTCATTCGTGGAAGACAAGATTAGTGGCAATGTGGATGGCCGCTTTATTATCACAAAAAGATTGGCAGTGGTAGTGTTAACATGGAAATTTGAGAGAAGCATGTGAAGCCATGTAATTTCGCATGCGGCAGACGCCATAGCACGATATTCGGCTTCTACTGAGGAACGAGCAACAATGGTTTAAAAGGTGGGCTATTGCTCTCGATTAAGCATATGTTCTTCCTCGCTCATACCTTACTGTTAGTATTCGATGTTATGAGGGTTTTTTAATGAAAAGTTACCTAGGGCGCGCATGACAACCATTACATTCAGGAAATAATTTCTAGAACATAAATAGATTTTTCTATTCCTATTTCTAGACGAGTTTCGAGCAAAAAAATCTGTTTGATAACGATCAAAATTTCTGTTTTAGAAATAGAAATTTGTTTGATAATGATATAAAATTTCTATTTCTTAAAACAATTTTTCTTTTTTGGAGCAAATGAGATGTCCATTCTTACAAATTTCATATGCTTATGAACCCATTGACCCAAATACAAAGTAAGAGTTTTTTTTTTTTTTAGTAAAGTCTCCCTTTTTTGAAAAAAAAAATACAAAGTAGGAGTTGTTATATCAAATTTTCTAAATTTTCACACAAAATTCTTTAGCATCCACCTAGATAGGCAATTATGGTCAAACAATATACTTATCAATAGTCTCCATACAATAGAAAAAAGAAATCAATATGCATTACTTTTGAGCATGATAGAAGGTTCCCAAAACTCTAGTAGAATGAAGGTGGGCAACCAAATTCTAATCTCCTTCATGCTAGTATGTCATGTCGATCACCGCCACGGTTTATGATATCGAGCAATCGTTTTAGAAAGAAATACAAAGAAGTGTATTGGGCAATTTGTGGCAAATTTTACAAAATCGGCGAATTTTACGAAGTGTAATAGAGCTTGTTATAAAGGACTATTACAAATAAGGGAAATCCTCAAGTAGAATATCACATTACAAGAATTGAGATAGGAATCATCAAATACAGTATCACATTACAAAAGCAAAGATTGGGAATCCCCAAATACAAAATAATAGAAATACATTACAAAAGTTGAAAACACGATCTCATGAAATCTCCAGCATATTATCATCTCTTGCCATCTTATTGGCAATACTTTTCTAAGCATATTCATCTTAGTAGAAAATTTCATGGAGAAATTATTTATGATTTATGTTAGGAAATAGAGAAGTAGAAAATTTATATTTCTAATTTCTAATCAAAATCTATTTACGGAACGATGTCTTTTTAGAAATAAAAAAAAAACGGAATAGGTTTATCAAAGCAGATTTCTATTCGAAAGCAGTGCTGGAATAGAAAATTTGTTTCTGGAACAGAAATTCGATTTGTCATGCACCCCCCTAGAAACTAGGTGAGGTATGTTAAGTCACTAAGTGAGTCTCTCTCAGGTGCATTAATTTCAAGATAAAAACTTAATTATACTAATGAGTCAACCAATGCCATTTTGATATCTAAACTTATTCATTTCAAGAACATATTTTTTAGGAAATATAGATTGACTTTAAACAAATCCATGTGAGGTGATCATGCAGTCCATAGTGATTAAAATAACAATTAGTAACCAATGACTCTTTAAATAAACTGCAAGGGAAAACAAGAATTTAAACGCTAAAAAATAAGAAAACGTCACTCATACCTAGGTTAAGGGGAAACCACAATCAACATTTTGGAAATGCATAATCAAGTGATAATCAAAATAGAAATCTGCAAACAATGACCTATATTCGGCTGAACTAAGCCCAACGTCTCCTACGCAAAAGCCCTATACCCAACTCCACATCCTCCTCTCACCAACGTTTGCACATTGCCTATTTTCCAGCCTTCTTCTATTTTCTTTTACTATTTTTTTAAAATTTCTTTTCCATTCTCCTCCTTTACCGAGAACCCACTGTTCTTGCCGGGAGCACACCATTCTTCACCGATAATCCACCGCCGGAACTTCTTTATCGACCTCAATTCTACCGCCAACACTACCAGCGAGCGCCACCACCAATCTTCTTCGCCAATCATCACCCGAGAAGAACAAAAAAGGCAGATTTGGCTGAGACATTTTGTCGAACATCCGGTGAGCGTAGACTGAGGGGGAACAATAGACCCATTCAAGACTTAGGTTCAAGTCCAGACCACAACGTTCAGCACTCAAGATCGACGGGTGACTGCCCGTTCGTTCTCAGCAAGTGCATGAGCCAACGAAAGCGAACCTTGGTAACCAGTGTGACTGAAACAGGCAAGATAGGGGGGCTTCGAGCTCACCTGGTGCGGGAGGATTGGCTGGTTGGGTATTGTTCGGCGAGTTGGTGAGAAGGGGATGTTCCCCCAGATGACAACGGGGCACAGGGGCGCTCGAAGGAGGAGAGCCAGACGAACGCTCCGCTTCCTATCTTGTCCGGTCGGATTTAGGTCACATGAGGTGGTAAACCGGCCACAGTTTGGAAACGACTAGTGAAAGACTCTGGAGGACGTCGGACGGAAATGAAGAAATCCCCGAGTGCGCAGGACTCTCGTTCTCGCTTCTCCCAGTCAATCTCTCTCTCTCTCTCTCTCTCTCTCTCTCTCTCTCGAACTCTCGAACTCTCTCTACCCAAAATCCCGATATCTCTCTCCCCGTTGGTCTCTCTTTGGACCCCCTACGACTCATAGCCCTCTCTCCTTTTAATGGCAATCGGCAGGTGCGCATGGCTTCTACCACCACCAGTTGCGCTGCTGGCTAGCCCCGGCCCGGAAATCACGCCCTTCCCTCCCTGCTCTGCCTCAGTCGTCGTGTTCACGGTTCCTCCCATACCGACAGCAATCGGCGGCGAGGGCTTAAGAGCCCTTGCTTGGCTAGATTGCCCTAGTGGGCGGCGACCCTTAACTCGGCCTAGAGAGGATCAACAACTCATTAGATCGGGGGGGAAAGCCATGACCCTTGCCCCAAATCTAGGCAAGGACTTGCAGGCCCTTGCCACCGATCGGCCGAGATCGCCGGCCTCTGGCCAGGGCCCGGCGACCCAGTTGACCCCCCTCCCCCAGTCGCTTGCTCTTCTCAATGATAACTAGGAGATGGCGACAACAAGGGTTAAGCCTTTAGCCACTATTCATCTTTTTTTTTCTCTTTTCTTTTTTAAATTTGGTTTTAAATTTAATGTAATTAATTTTTATATTACTTATTTAGCTACGTCAGTAACAAGACGACGTCATTTTTGCATTTGTCTAACCATGGAACCGCCTGCCTCACCCGGCGAGCTTAGACGGGGACGATGGCGCGGGACCCACCTCCCACAACATCCCACTTAAGTCACACAACGGAACGAGCTTGGAAATCGAACCCCGCTTAGTGGGGGGGGCAACGTACACTAGAACCAACTCGCCCACAATGGGGTGGGTTGCAAAATGACGTCGTTTTGCACTTGCCTAGCCAAAAAATTGCCACGTCAGCATTTTGATCGGATTTTCTCGCCTTTGGTACTTAAATGATCCATTTTGCTCCGATTTTGGCACTTAAGTATCCCTCCATGCCAAGTTTTGACACTCCATGTGTCCTTCTCTCTTTGTAAAGTAATAAGTTATGTTGATAAATAAACCCATGGTGTGATATTACGTGAAATTGAGGGTGATTGTTATTGAGAATGAAATTCAGTAACATTCATTCTAAAGTATTGTTTGAAAAGAAAACTTAGAAAGGCTGGATAGGGTTGATTGATGAAGTACCGTAGTGACATTTGAAGTTTTATGTGTTTGCATTGATAATAGGGCAATGAGATTATTGTATGATTATTTTGGTAGATAAATAATCAACGAGTGATCAAGTGGGATTATTTTATAGCATTTTTGTGTGCAAAGATGATACCGATAGATTTTGGATGCTTAGCAGAGGTTCGGATGTTGTTCACGATGGATTTCAAAATGATGCTCTTAATTGAATGCTGTCTAGATCGAGACATTGCTATGCCCGATGGGGCAGGATGATGCCCGGTTACACTAAAAGACCACCAACACAAGTATCGGTTGTGACCAAGAGTGGTCATAATAATCTAAACTCGTGTAAATGCATTGTGCATAGAAGTGATAATGGTTGTGTATGGATTATTATTTGTATTTGTCATGTGCCTACTGGGATTGTGGACTAACTTGCTGAATTATTTATGTAATTATTGGATACGTTGTTAGGGCATTGCATAGTAAGTTGCTCATTTCATATTTTATAGATGATGCAAAGCAAATGCTTTGTTATTGATCTACTATTGACAATTAACCCACATGTGTAGGATGTCTCTAAGGTAAAGTACTCTCCTATGCGAGGTTTAGGGAGCTTACTTACTGAGTTGACTCACTCATTATGGTTTAAATTTTTAGGCCCTAACCATGGATAGTTCATTCCACCATGTGCGTTTCAGGTTGCCAATAGATTAGGACACCTAGTTGATCCCCTTCTTGATAGAGGGAATCGACACTGTACACGAGAAGTTCGTGACCACCATTTAGATAGACGAGGGGTTGACCAACCTAGTGCCCCACCAGTTTGTGGCATGGTATGTATGATTTAGAGGGAGGCTTTTCAGCCCTCTCTAGGGTTTTAATGGACTACCTGGCGCGGGACCTAAGGGCGCCATCTATGATCCCATGATAGTAGACATCCCCGACAGCTCCGTTACTAATCGGAAGTTGGACCCGAACTTGGAGTCTGATCTCAAGCCTGAGTTATGATACTACGACATGGACATGTACGGGGCACATAGGGAAAATACCACTTTTTGATATCGCCCTCATAAGATAAAGGAGCAACGTTAACCCCCAACCCTTTTTGGTAAATCAAAAAGACTCTCCGTCGAGAACAAGTAATTATTAAACATCCAATAGACTAAGTTGTGTGTGTGTGTGTGTGTGTGTGTGTGTGTGTGTGTGTGTGTGTGTGTGTGTGTGTGTGTGTGTAAATCAAAAAGACTCTCCGTCGAGAACAAGTAATTATTAAACATCCAATAGACTAAGTTGGTGTGTGTGTGTGTGTGTGTGTGTGTGTGTGTGTGTGTGTGTGTGTGTGTGTGTGTGTGTGTGTGTGTGTGAATCAAAAAGACTCTCCGTCGAGAACAAGTAATTATTAAACATCCAATAGACTAAGTTGTGTGTGTGTGTGTGTGTGTGTGTGTGTGTGTGTGTGTGTGTGTGTGTGTGTGTGTGTGTGTGTGTGTGTGTGTGTGTGAAAGTATTTCTTGATATGTTTTATTTGCTGTCCTTATTGGTGTGTATGATTAGGTGGAGTTGATTCTGTTTCTGCTTGCATTTAATCGAAAGATAAAATGAATAGGTCAATGACACCTCCTGAAATGTCACAATCAAATGACCAAATGAAAGAAGGGATGCCACTCGTCCGAGAGTCAGGGCATGACACACTGTCGTTGGCCAAGCTTAAAAGGAAGAAGGCAAAAGGTTTTCATGAGGGGGTTGTCTTTTGGATTTTAGTGAAGAGGGGAGGAGAGGTCCAGTGTGTGTGTGAAAGTATTTCTTGATATGTTTTCTTTGTTGTCCTTATTGGTGTGTATGATTAGGTGGAGTTGATTACATTTCGCTTGCATTTAATCGAAAGATAAAATGAATAGGTCAATGACACCTCCTGAATGTCACAATCAAATGACCAAATGAAAGAAGGGATGCCACTCGTCCGAGAGTTAGGGCATGACACCTGCTGGCCAAGCTTAAAAGGAAGAAGGCAAAAGGTTTTCATGAGGGGGTTGTCTTTTGGATTTTAGTGAAGAGGGGAGGAGAGGTCCAAGAGCTTGGGAAAGTTTTGAGTGAGTGAGAGGGAGAGAACCACGGGGTGAGGGAGCTTGAGGGGTTGGTCGACCGTCGCCGGAGTGCGTTCGTTAGTTGCCGTCCCCTTTGCAATGCTCCCTCCCTCGAACCGGGTAGGTTATTCTCGAGCATGTATGCCCCATTTTTGTGAGGCATCAAGCTAGAGCTCATGGTCGACTGGTTTTCATACAAGAAATTTAAGTACATGAACAAGTTGTAAAATACACCAATCATCGATGAATCAATCGACCTACCATCAGCTTGTTTGCAAGAGGATTTCCTAGAGTCAAAGACGTCTCGAATGTTACTAAAGAAGAGAGAAACTACACTACGTCTCGAATGTTACTAAAAGAATAGAGAAACTACACTTACCTGGATGACCCTCAAACTAGCGCGCAACCTATAAGGATGGGTGGCTTGCTTGAGGTCGAAGGAGAGAGAAGGCGTGAGGAGAGGGAGGGGCGACTAAGGAGGAGAAAGGAGGAGAAAATGAGAGCAAGGTGAGGATAAATAAAGGGCTCCTCCTATTTATAACCCTTGGTGTCATCATTACTAAGCCAATCGATCCATTCCGAAGTGTCCAACCGACCTGCCTAAATTTCTTGGGTGGCAAGCTTATTTGTCTAATAGCGAGGCCTAAAGAATGAGTTGACTAGCTAGAACGTCTTGCTTGGCAATCTAGGCTCGTAGGCATCATTGATGACAATTCACTTTTCGCTCTCCCATTGGTCCACCAATACTTTGCATTTAATGAAGTTTAATGATGATGCCACTCTAGGTTGTCAACTCAGTAATTCTAGAATATTCGGTCATAATGAGAGCTTGTGTAGTGCGTTCCAATTGGTCCACATATACGCCACTTTTTCTAGAACTTTCGAAGATATTTTGCTGTCATCATGACGTTTGACTTTTCAAGGGACAACTCACCCTTTCATTAAATGAGGAGGTCTAGAGAATACAATCATCCAAGTTGATTTTGGGCTCTGAAAAGGGACCATTAGGTACATCTCAAAAAATCAAATCACATATACCCGAGATTCAACCATCACACCCCATGCTTGCTTGAACCCTTCCTTTGGACAGTCGATCGGCCAATAGGGTCGGTTGTCCTTTGATCAATTTGAGACCAATCTTGTAATATCCTTGATTCCAACCCCGAAAGGATCGGCCACAAGGCCCTAAGAGAATCAATCATGGGCCATTGGCCATGGATCGATCGGTTCAATCAATAGGGAATTGCGAATCGGTCATGGTCCAATCAATTGACCAACTAGTCACAAATTGGTCAATGTGTTGGCCTCAAATTTTCTACCAATCATATCATTGGGATAGGATCTTCAACTTTAAAGATGACTTTTTGATCACGAAAGTTGGTCACCAGATGATTCCACACAGGTTATGCACCGATACACGAGACGATCGGAATTAATCAAATGTGATCGTCTTCCAACCAAAAATGTATCATTCCCAATTTAATTCTTAATGATCGAAACGGAACCTTGAATTGGTGATGTCAGATCATGGATTGGTAATGCACCGACCATGAATCCTACCAGTGGATCAAGTGCCGACCGGAATGAACCTAGGGATGGACTCGGATATTCCGTCACTTATTCTAAGGTCCATGAGTGCCTTGGTTTTGTGCTAAGCCATGGATAGCCTTAGGATTGATCTTGAACCAAACAAAAGACAATTGACCCCATTGGCCAACTAACCGTCCAAAGAAACGGTTTGAGTGAATATGGGACTTAAGGGCCAAACCTCGGGTGTACGTGATTTGATTTTTGAGGTGTACCTAATGATCCATTTCCCTACCTTGGAACCAACTTGGATGATAGAATTCTCTAGACCGTCTCATTAAAGAAGAAAATGACAAAAGTATGAAAAATTCTAGAAACCGAAAAATTCTAGAAACCCATCATTAAATGAAAGGATGAGTTATTCTTGGAATGGTCAAAAGTCATGACGGTGGCCAAAATACCTTTAAAGATTCTAGAGAAAGGCGGCACACAAGTGGACCAATTAAAAAGTGATACATGAGCCCTCATTAATAACCAAATATTCTAGAATTGCCGAGTTGGCAACCTAGAGTAGCACCATCATTAGACTTCATTAAATGTCCATTAATTGCGGCATATAAGTGGACCAATGAAAGAACGAAAAGCTGGCCATCATCGATGACGCCTAGGAGCTTTGATTGCCAAGTAAGGCCTTTAGCTTAGCCAACTCATTTTCTAGGTATAATCATGAGGTAAAGTGGACTTGCCGCCCAAGGAAAGTAGGCAGCCACATGGAAACTCAAGATTGGACCACTTGGTTTAGTAATGATGACACTAAGGGCTATAAATAGGAGGAGCCTCTTCCATTTCTATCACCTTGCTTCCATTTCCTCCTCCCTCCTTCTCCTTAGTCGCCCCTCTCTTTCTTCACGCCCTCTCTCTCCTTCGGCATCAAGCAAGCCGCTCATCCTTGTAGGTTGCATGCTAGTTTGAGGTTCATCTAGATAAATGTAGTTTCTCCCTTCTTTTAGTAACATTCGAATATCTTCGACTCTAGGAAATCCTCTTGTGAACAAGCCGAGGGTAGGTTGATTGATTCTTGGATGTTTGATGTATTCTATGATTTGTTTATGTTCTTGAATTTCTTGTATGACTTGAACGAAGTCGCGGTTCATAGCTTTTGTTAGGTACAAGTCGAGGTTCGCCCATAGCCATAAATGTGATTCGGTATTGAGGCATACCAAGTTCATGTCTTGGATTGATGCAGGGTTTCTTTATACTTGTTACTCGAGCAGAGCTTTGGGCTTAGGCTCATTCGTGATGTTATTGATGAGGAAATTCATGATTTCATGGCACATGCATCATGTTTGAGCATAAAGTACATAGCTCATGGCATGTGCATAAGACTTGAGTACACCCTCAAGAAGAGATTAGTGCTTGAGCAAAGATAAGAAAAGATAAGAATGGGGTTTGAATACTTGAATTCCTGACAATAACTAGGTTCGAGTCCCAGAGGCTAGCATAAGACTTGGGTTCGACTCTCGAGCATATTAATTGGGTTTGAGTCCAAGAAGCCAACTGATTGATTGGTCATTTTATATATGTTGTATGGGTGATGCCCCTATTTTATAAGACACTCTTGAGTGCATATGGTTTCAATGCATCATAACCCTAAAATTATGTGAATTTCACATGGGACCAACCAACCTCAAGGATTCAGACACACTGAACTCACATACATCTAGATCATCTTAGAATTTTTGCATATTTGCTCTCATCATATGATCAGTAAAGCATCTATCTGAAATCACGTGTATACTTTATCTTTGCATTCATCTAGTGTCGATTACTAACATTCATAAGACCTAGTACTAACGATACATAATCAGTTAAAAATGAAAAATAAAATAAAAGAAACGACTTTTAAATTACAGATGAGAAGGTATTCCTTCTCAGTATGTTTGCCAATTGGCTCTCAACGAGACCGAGAGGTGGCTTGGCGCCCATTACCGATGGTTCTCTCTATTTTTCTTCTTCTCTTATATTTTCCCTATCCCCTTCTGGCTTTTCTCCTTTGTAGTTCTTCTCCCACCCATCCCAAGTGTCTGGCAACATGCGTGGATTTAGAGGGAGGTCAAAGGGAGCCCCAGCTGCCCAATTTCCCGGTAAGGCCCAATTTTTAAAATAAATTTACGTATTCACCCCATAAATCTTGGCGCCACCAAAATTTTCCAATTTCTTTACATTCCAATGTTTAAGGAGGAACGATTATTGCAAACTTCTAGCACAAAAATCTTCCGTATGAAAGAACTGTATTTTGCAACAATTATGCTTCTAATTGTGAAATATTATAAATGATGAGTAATTTATTTCCAAACTTGAGAAGTAATGCTTTGGTATAGATGTTGAGAAATGGAATGAATCTCTATGTAATATTAACCATCCACTAAAAACATATATACTATTGATATATTATGAAAAAATTCGATGTGTTAATAATCTCAAAAGTCAAGAACTAGTGATGTGGGGAAAAATGTGCAAGAGCTATTGTCTTGTTTAAAAGATTACTAAATAGTCATCAATCTATTTAAAAGTTAAATAAAACTATCCTTTGCTATTTTTTTTGTGAAATACATCATCTTTCTAGAATGATAAGAAACCAAAATTTTCTAACCTGATATATGTTTATGATTAAAAAGAATGAACTTCAAATTTCTTAACAACATCCTCTATTACACTCTTGCAAAGAAAAAAAAAGTATATATATATATATATTGATTAGTTTATGATATTCCCTCGCACCCCAGCATTCTTGCTCTAGATCCATCCTTGCCTGACCCATCGATATGGATCATCGCTTGGCCAACCTCCACAAGAAAATGGTTATTCCCAGGCCCATCTCACTATCACAAAGATAGATAATGTTATGCGTGATTTTAAGGCTCCGTTCGTTTTGTGGAAAATAATTTCCAGGAAAATGTTTTCCAGATTTTCAGTGTTCATTTCACGAAAAATGAATTCATTGAAAAAAATGTTTTCCATAAAAGAAAAAAGTCTTCTAAATTAAGGGAAAATGTTTTCCACTTTTGAAAAGTGGAAAACATTTTCCTCACTTGATCTCTTTTATCTCAAACCTCTACAAATCCCCACTTCCTCCTCCCCTTTCTTTTTATTCTTTCCTTTTTTAATTCGAATTATTTTTTAATTTTCTTTTTCTTTTTAATTCGAATTATTTTTAATTTCATTTTTTCTTTTCTATTTCTTTTCTTCTTCTTCTTCTTTTCTTTTCTTTTCTTTGTTTCCTATCTTCTTCTTTCTTGGCTAGTCGTCGGCCATTGCCAAGTGAACCTCAAGCTTGTCAATCTCAACCTCACGCTCTATGCTATTGCTTATTATTTTCTTTATTTATTCTACCCTACAGTTGTACATTGTTTAAGCAAAGGGCTCTACATGCTTTGCTTCTTTTTTCTTTTATTTATTAGAATAGAAAAGACACGGGGGGAGAACAAGCCACTCAACTAGAAGATTCTCATGAGGGCTGGACATGCTTTGCTTCTTTTCTCTTTTGCTTCTTTTTGAAATCCATACGAACATTTTTTAGAGTAGATGAACGTTTGGCGACAATGAGGTAACAAAGATATGAAGTAAGTTTGTTTGGATTTAAATGCAAGTTCATATTTGATGGATATATAGGTCAGTAAGTGATGCATGCCTAAGTGGTGAAGTCTTAGAAAATATTTTCCTTACCGAACACCGGAAAATATTTTCCGAAACATTTTTAGGTTTTAGCCGCACACTATAAAATATTGTCATTTTTCTGGAAAATGACTTATGGGAAAATATTTTTGGAAATTGCCCATTTTCCACAAAACAAATGGACCTTAAGATTATTGGCAAATTTTTAATGACCCTCAACTAAAATTCAAACTTTTCTTTTATGTTTGAATTTTTGATTAATTTTATTATTTATTATTTTCTTTCTTTTTTGGTTGAAAGGGTCGATGGCAGCTACGGGCGACTACCTTAGCGGGCCCATAAGAGAGTGTGTCGTGGCTCTCACCCACCCTCACTATGAGAGACAAGAGTTGCCACGCCATTCCTTGCTAAATCTAGCAAGGGTTCACAAGCGCTTGTTATGGCCAACGAGGGCATCTCACTCACCCTCATTGTAGCCGATGAGGGCTTCATAGCCCTCGCCCAAGGGCAATGAGAGTTGTCGGTCATTGCTCTGTAGCTGGTGGCCTTGTCAACACTTTGAACCAAAAAAGAAAAGAAAAGCAAATATATAGAAATTAATTAAAAAAAGTGTGAAAATATTTAAAATATTATTAAAATCTGTTCACTTTTGATCAAAATTAACCAGACCGGCAAAATGTGAAAAGGCTTGAACTCAATTGGCAAAAATATAATATATTTAGAGCTTTTAGATAATCTTTCTACACCTTCGACCCCGCAACCTCACACTCTTGGTGTGCCTCCGATGGCGGTTACAACAGCTTGATCCCATGGCAGAGAGGCATTCCTAGGTTCAGACAAATTCCTATCCACTTGGGTTGCGAAGTTCATAAGGCTTTACAATCCATGGATTTAGATCAAGAGAAATCCATTTTGAAAGCCCAAGTTGAGTCCCCTTTGTGATTAAACCCCTCTTCAAGCCCAATTCTAGACAAGAATGGGCCCTCAACATTAGCCCAGCGAACGAACCTGTGGAAGGACTGGCTTCAAAACGGTAAGAAGAAGAAGAAGAAGAAGCGTTGTGAACCGTATAGTTTCTCTTGGCTTTGAAACTTATAGCTTAGATAAAATTTGCGCTCTTGGATACTCCCATTATGCTGCAAGCTAAATTCCATAATCCGGCTCAGTTGGCTAGCCTTAATCTGCAACCACCATAGATGTTATGAATCTTTTAAGTTAGAATCGTCAAGCGCTCAGCACTCCCTTGATAGTTTAAGAGCTTAGGAACTTTTCGTTCAAGAAAGGCTCAACGTGACTAAACGACATAGTAATAGGGTGAAAGGTATTTATAAGCGTTTGTACTTTAGAAATTGGGTGACTAAGGGTGCATTTTTTTTGTGTTCTTTTTTCTTGCCATAAACACAATTTTTGTTATTTTGTTCTAGGAAACAAAAAAAGAACAAAAATGCATTTGTTTACGTTTTTGTTCCTAGGACTTGTTTCTGTTCGGGGAACAAATTTGGAACAGAAACAAGAAACAAGAAAAACTTGTTTCTTTGTTCCCAAAACACTTCTAAGAAACAATTTTTCTTTCTCCTATTTTTTCCATCTTTTTCTTTTTTTTTCTTCTTTTTCTTTAGCCGGTCGCCGGCCTCGGCCATGGCCGGTGACCGGTTGTCGAGGGCCGGCAACCTTGTCGAAGTGTCACTAGTTGGCGCGAGGTCGGCCTCGCCTTGGCCGGACCGCCAGCGACGCCGACCTAGTGGTGGCCTAGCGAGGCCGAGTCTCGCCGATAGGCCGGGCGAGCCTCGCCTTGGCTAGGCGAGGCCACCGACCGCCGACCATGGCCTAGGCCGGCAACCGGCCAAAAGGAAGAAAAATAAAAAATAAAATAAAATGAAATAAAATAAAATAAAATATTAAAACTTAAAAGAAACAAAAAAATTATACAAGTTTGCCAAATGTGTTTGTTCTTTTCCTATTCCGAACAGAAATTTTGTGCGATTACTAAACACATTCTTTTATTTAAAAATTATTCCCGAAACAGAAATAGTTTTTTTCTATTTCTGTTCCCTAGAACAATTTTTGAACAGAAATATTACCAAATACACCATAAAGTGTTGGAGAAAACTTCCTTGAGTGTTTTGAAGTTGACAAAACGTTTCCATCGATCTTGTCGAAGACTTGTAGACTCTACTATCAAAGTCTGAAGACCTCTGGACTGCCGGACTCAAGACTCAAAGTCTATCCTCATTGACAGTTTCTAGTCCGTCGAAGAAAGCTTATCCGAAATAAAGTATTTTGTTAAGGATTTGATTCTCGTCGACTAAAGAAGATCTATTGGCTAGATATAGCATGTCGAATCCATTATTCAAATCAAGATTGGTTCAAGGATTTTGGATTCGTTGATTGGCGAAGTATACTTGGAAGGTTCTACTTATGGAAACCTAGATCTGTTTGTATGGGCAAGTAGGATTGGTGGGCTATCATCATGTTTCTTAAATAGCTCGAAGATCTTCCTAATTGATTATGTCCAACGAGTAGATTGGAAGAATTCCTTTGGTAAGTGCCAACGGGTGTGATAGCATGAAGGAGTATATAAGGAAAACATTCCAGTTGTTCGAGTGTGTGCGCGATAAAAGAATTCCAAAGTCTGAAGCTCCTTGTTCTTAGTCAATTAAACTGTTGAGCAAAATCTTGTACGCAAAAGACAATCTATATTTTTGAGAGACATTGAGGAAGTGTAGCAATTTCTACAATGTGGAATCAAGGAAGAACTTCTTGTAACAACTCTTTTGTTTCATAGTGAAATCCAGCTGGTGGGCTGTCAGTACGGAAGAATAGACGTAGGCTTGGATTAAGCCGAACCACTATAAAGTCTGTGTTCATATTCTCTTCTCTACACTATTTTACTTTGATCATAACTCGTTTTGTTTTATAAGAGACGAATTTCCTTTTCATAATCTATTGTTGATTAATGCTGCACACTTATCTCGTAATATTGTTTTTACACCTATTCACCCCCCTCTAGGTGCTCATACTAGCTTTCACAATTGGTATCAGAGCATGTGTACTCACTTAAGTTGAAGTGTTTTACTTTAGAGTTAAAGATCCATGGCTAGTATGTTGGCTCGAGGACTAGTTGAAGGGTAAAACAATACCAAACCGCCTTATTTTGATGGAAATGAATACAACATATGGAAAAACAAAATGAAGGCATTCCTAAGATCAAAGGATTCTCTGGAATGGGATGTGGTAGACAAAGGAATCATTCCTAAAGCTGCAACCGTCTCGAAAAGAGGAAAAGAAGCCATTGAATCTTGTGAAATGACTCAAGAAGAGATAACAAAGAGACAATTTCTTGATGCAAAAGAAATTTATTATTTATAGTGTGCATTATCGCCTATTGAATATAACAGAATATCTTCTTGTGATATAGTTAAAGAAATTTGTGATAGATTACACATCACCTACGAAAGAACTGATCGAGTGAAAGAAACCAAAATCAACATTCTGCTTGGTCAATACGAAGCATTCAAAATGAAATCAGGAGAATCTATCACTGATATATTTAGTCGTTTTACAGAAATCGTGAATGGTCTTGAAAATCAAGGTCAATCAATTTCTGATCCAATGAAAGTAAACAAACTACTGCGTGGACTCTCCAAGGATTGGAATCACATAAAGACCTCAATAAGGAGACACAAAAAATTATGCCACTCTTTGCTGATGAATTGGTTGAAACTCTTCAGTCTTATAAAGTGGAGCAAATCAATGAAAATGAAGATTTTAAAGGTAGGAAATCTATTGCATTAAAATCTAATGATGATTCTGATGTCACAGATTCCGAAGACGATATGGATGATGAAGAGCTTGCTCTAAAGATAAGAAGATTCATAAAACTAAACAGAAATGAGAGAAGATTCAATCCAAAGAAATAAAGTTTTCAAAAGCAATAGTCTAAGTTAGTTGAGGATGATGAATCCAATAAAGATGTAGTCTGCTTTGAATGTAATAAAAATGGACACATCGGACCCTAACCTGTCCTCTTATGAGGAAAAAGAAAGGAAAAGCGAGAAGTATTGAAAAACACTTAAAGCAGAAACTTGGAGTGATACAGAATGTGAAGAAAGTGATGATGATTATGCCAATATTTGTCTTATAGCACAACCAGACTCAAATTCAAACTCCGAGACAGGACTCAGATTCGAACGGTGAATTCGAGGTAAGTAATTTGAACATCCCTACTAGAGTCTCTAGATACATTGTTGAATTATGTCTTAGTCTCAAAACTTCTCTCAAAAGGATTTTCGAACTTAAAAAGAAAATTCTGCACTAAAACAACAGGAAAATGTTTGGAAAGAAAGGTCAAAAGTTTAGACAAAAGTGTTACTACTTTGAAAGAAAATGCAGACAATTTTTTAAAAAGAAAATGCATTCTTGAAAAATGATATCTCAAGTATTTCTAAAAGATTTTTTTATAGGATTTGAGAAACTTGAAAAAATTCTTTCAAAGCACAAAGACCTTATTTTAACAAATCAAGTTTAGGAATGACTGCTGAAACCATTCCTCTAATCGATTTTCCTAAAGCAAATAAAAGAATTAAGCAAAGACCTACAAGAGATGCTTACAAAAATCATTTCCAAAAGTTTTTGTAAAACCAGTAGGTCGCAAAGGTGCTCTTAAATATTTTAAGTGCAATAGCTCGATCATTTTGAGAAAGAATGTCCTACGGTTTGGAAACCTATTAAGAAGGTATATGCAAAAACTGTATATTGCACTAACACTAATGGACCCAAGAAAATATGGGTACCAAAGAAAGCTTGAGTTTATTTTCTAAATGTAGATCACTATCAAGAAAAATGTTAAATGGTACTGGATAGTGGATGCTCAAGGCATATGACAGGAGATTCAAATTGTTTCATAAAGCTTGTTCAAGTTAATGGTGGAAAAGTTTCTTTTGAAGGAAACAATAAATGAAGAATTGTAGGATACGGAACTATAAAGATTGGAAACCTTACTATCAGTAATGTTTCCTTAGTGGAAGGACTCAACTACAATTTGCTAAGTATCGATCAGCTGTGCAACATCGGTTTTGAAATCAACTTTCAATAAGGAATATATTCAAGAACCAAGTAAAGACTCCTCTCGGTCTTTCACGGGTCGAAGACATGGGAATATCTACCTTTTGGATGTCAAACCAGATGAAACTCAATGTCTAATCTCAATTCAAGAAGAAGCTAACTTATGGCACGAGAAAACTTGGGCACATCAACATGAAGCAAATAGCCAAAATCTCAGCAAAGAAGCTTATTCGTGGACTGCCCAATCTGTCATATCAAAAATATGATCTATGCACACCATGCGTGTTGGGAAAACAGGTAAGAAACTCATTCAAACCAATAAATCAAGTTTCCACTAATCGTGTACTGCAACTCTTGCATAGGGATTTCTTTGGACCAACCAGAACTCAGAGCATTAGAGGTAAAAAATACTGTTTAGTAATTGTGGATGATTATTCACGATTCACTTAGATATATTTCCTAGCAAGTAAGTTTGAAACATTTTCTTATTTTACAAAATTTGCTAAAAATGTCTAAAATGAGAAATGGTATGTTATTTCAAGTATACGAACAGACCATGGAGGTGAATTTGAAAATCAAGACTTTATAACATTCTATGATGAATCTGGTTTTCAACATATGTTCTCTTCACCATATACTTTAGAGCAAAATAGAGTCGTGGAAAGAAAGAATGGGTCGCTTCAAGAAATGGTTAGAACTCTTTTAATTGAAAGCAATATCTCTTCTCGTATTTGGGCAAAAGCAGTTTCTACAGCATGTTATATTATTCATAGAGTCTTTTTAAGGCCTATTCCGGAGAAAACTACCTATAAGTTATTCAAATGAAAGAAGCCTATTGTTTCATATTTCCACGTGTTTGGATGTAAATGTTTTATATTGAAAAATGAAAATGATCGAGTTGGTAAGTTTGAAGAAAAATCAGATGAATGTATTTTCCTTGGATATTCTATCATAAACAAAGCTTACAAAGTTTACAACAAAAAGACTCAATCTGTGGAGGAATCAATGAATGTCAAATTTCAAGACTTTATGCAAAACCAATCGATTCACACTCATATTGAAGAATCTGAATCTACTCAGATTCTACAAAGTCTAAATCTCAGAAGCAGTTCAACCTTCGAAGATGAGCAACAAATGATTAACGAAGATTCAAATGAGGAAAAGATCAACAGTCTGTTAAATCAACCAGCAACTAGAAGCATAAGACCGAGTCATCCAAAAGATCTCATTATTTGTAACATTAATGAGGGAATTCACACAAGATCCAAAAGGCGCGAAGAGTCTAGTGCTTGTAGCTCTTATTTCTGAAATAGAACCCAAGAGCATAGAAAAAGCTTTAACGATGAAGGTTAGATTGAAGCTATGTAAGAAGAACTCAAGCGAGTTCAGCATCAATAATATCGGGAATTGACTCTTAAACCGAAATGTAAATCTATCATTGGAGCTAAATGGGTTTTCAGGAACAAGATGAACGAGAAATGAAAAGTCGTAAGAAACAAAACAAGACTCATGGCCAAGGGATCTATGCAAGAAGAAGAGATAGACTATGATGAGTATTACAAACCGGTAGCAAGGTTAGAAGCAATTAGATTATTACTTATTTTTACTTGTCATAAGAATTTCAGGTTATTCCAAATGGACGTCAAAAGTGCTTTCCTAAATGGATTTATCTAAGAGGAAGTCTATGTGGAACAACCACCGGATTTGAAGACACAAGGAAACCGACTACGTAGTTAGATTGAAAAGGCTTTATATGGTTTAAAGCAAACACCTCGAGCTTGGTACGACAGGACTAAGTAAGTTTTTAATTCAAAACAATTTTGTCAAAAGTAAAGTAGATACTACATTGTTTATCAAAAGAGAAAGTAAAAGTTTTCTACTTGTTCAAATTTATGTTGATAATATTATTTTTGATCTTCTAATGAAAGTACGTGCAAGAAATTCTCTAAATCTATGCGGGGTGAGTTTAAAATGAGCATAATGGGTGAACTAACCTTCTTTCTCGGGCTTCAAGTGAAACAACTAAAGGAGGGAATCTTTATCATCAAGAAAAATATGCTAAAGAACTTGTCAAAAAGTTTGGACTAGAAAATTGCAAAAAGACTAATATACTAATGTCAAGTTCTTTGAAACTGGACAATGATGAAGAAGGAAAGAAAGTTGACCGAAGCTATACAGAAGTATCATTGGTTCACTTCTTTATCTAACTGCTTCTAGACCGACATTTTGTTTAGTGTTTGTATTTGTGCCAGATTTCAATCGGATCTTAAAGAATTTCATTTAAGTGCTGCAAAGCGTGTTATAAAATACATTGCCTTAACTTCAAATTTAGGTCTCGATATCCTAAAGAATGAGACTTTACTCTTCTTGGATACTTAGACCACGGCTTAGCCGGATGCAAAGTTGGTAGAAAGAGCACCTCGACACCTATCAACTACTTGGAAGTAGAACAGTATCTTGGTTTTCAAGGAAGCAAAGTAAAGTAGCTCTTTTTATGATAGAAGCAGAGTATGTAGCTCTTGGAAGTTGTTGTTCACAAATTATGTAGATAAAACAATAGGCGAGAGGCTTTGAAATTGAAAATTCATGCATTGAGATCAAATGTGACAACACCAATGCAATCAATCTCACCAAGAATTCGATTCTTCATTCAAGAGCAAAACATATAGAAATTCGACATCATTTCATTAGAGATCATGTTCAAAATAGAGAAGTTTCGATTCAATTTATTGATTCAAAGAATCAACTGGCAAATATACTTACAAAGCCTTTGGAGAAAATTAATTTGAAGTTATTCGTTCGAGACTTAATATCTTAAAGTCCAGGGAGAAGTTAGACTCGGGACGAAAGTCTAAAGGCACTCGGACTCGGACAATCAAGATCTACGATTGTAAGTTATTTTTATTTTAGAAATTTATCTCTTGCATCAAATCTTGAAAAGGTACGATCATCTATCCGAAATTAATTGGTGTTATTTCCTAGTTTTCATGATTATTGCAATCATTCATTTTCGAAAAAGAAGTTATTTTTGAAATGACAGTTATCTAATTTTTGAAAAAGGTAGTTATTTTTAAAAAGGCATTTTTATATTTCCTTTTTTACGGCGTTTCGAATGCCTCGCTTCAAGCGCCTTATATACTTGTTGGTTCTTCTTCTTTGTTTTACTCACAAAAACCCTAAGAGAGCACCGATCTTCCACTTCTGTCTTCTTCTCTTGTTTAATCCTCGAAAAGTTTTCATCTTTCTTGGAAAACAAGCTTGGAATCTCTCAAAGATTGTGAAAGATACCGTCTCAAAGAAAGTTTTCAAGGATCGCAAACAGGGGACCACAACAAATGTGCGAGGGGCCTACGCACTTTGATCTCACCGAGAAAGAAGAATCTCCTAGACAGCGAGCCCACAACATTCTCAGCGGCGTCCATCTCCTCCATCTAGACCTCAGGATGTTGCACATCAAGAAGAGGAAGAAATCATCGAGGATGCAGAGCCCATAAGTACTCATAGCCCACTTTTACCTACAAGCTTTACCATGCTTTGAAGAGTAGTACTCCATTGAACTACATTGATGAATTTCTTAAGGACAAAGGGTATAGAAATGAAACTTTCTTTTTACGCACAATGGAACGATTGTGAATTGCCCCTACGGGGTCGACGGAAGAAGCTTTGGCGAATATCCCAAGCGATCCACGTGTTGGAGGGCTGAGTCAACCAGATGAGAATGATGATGATAGAATGTACAGTCAATTTAAACCTAGATTGGGTGTTGCGGCAAAAATCCGAAGCAAAAGGACAAACTTGTTTCGCTCGGAGGAACACAAGCAATTGTACTCTAAGTTGCTAAAGCATGGGGTGATAAACCTTAGAAGTGTGGACTTTGATTTTCTTAACTCTGTGAATATCAATCTACGGGAAAAATTCAGTCTTCTTCAACTCGAATAGTTTTGTTCTGAAACGACAGAAGCTCGTGTTGAACTTACTGCTTATTTCTATTCAAATCTCAGTTTCTTGGATGCGAATAAATTCTCTTTTAGTGTTCGAGATCAGGACTATGTGGTTGACATGAATACATTGGCTAATGTGATTGGGGTTGAAAGAGGGAAATATCAACCTATCGGTGTGTCTATTGGTTGTGCGACGATCAAGCTTGTTAAGGATAGAACAACGGAAGGGAAGATTTCTTATTTGAGGATGAATGTGTCCAACATTTTGCTTCACAAGATAGTGATTAAGCGCCTCGAGATCAAAATCTACTTCAAAGATCGACATTTCAAACTCGGAGGCATAGCTGATGTATGCCATCAATGTTGGCAAAAAGTTCTCTCTTCCATATACTATTATGTTCCACATGTACATGACAATAGTGAAGGACAAGGGTCAACTTCCGTACTCAGCACTTGTAACCAAATTATTCAGACATTTGAACATTTAGCCTCCCGAATTCTTTGTGTTCAAACATGCGATCGAATGGTGATGGGACGAGAATGGTCTCTAAAATGCGTCTGAAGGAACTCAACAAGACTTTGGAGCAGTTCAAGGAGAAAACCCTGTCAAGACTCATTCAGTCTCTTCAGCAACAAAGCAAAAAGGGAATGAGCCCATGGTTTCTCCATCTAAGAAAAGAAGAGCACTCATCATTGAGGATGAAGAGGATGAGGATGATGTCACCATTTCTGCGATGGCATTGAAGAACTTGAGTCGTTCTGTTCTAGAATCAACGGAGAGACGGGGAAAAAAATAAGGATGAGACAGAACGAGAGGACCGGAGAGAGAAGATTTGGAGAAAGAAGCGGAGGAGAGAGATGCAGAAGAGGAAAGAATTGAGGAAGAAGAAGAAGAGGAAAGAGGAGATCAAGTAGAAGCAAAGCATGAAGAATACTTTTCTCCACCTGAAGGCATGGAAACAGGGGGAGATCCTGAGAAAAGAGGAACATCCTCATTCCCATCGTCACTAGTGAAGGAGTAAGTCGTTCTCCGCCTGATCCAAAGGACATCTTCGCCTCTCAATCTCCTGAGGAGGGACATGAGGTTTCATCGCCCAATCTACGTGATCGTGCTGAATTGCCATCATCTGTCAATACTCTGTTTGATCGAAGAAGCCAATACTCAAATAGATAATTCGGCAGACTTTCGCAGAATATTTGATGTTCTTTTGGAGATGTGATGACAAATTTATGCTCTAGGATGCGAAGTATAAAACTTGCAAATTGCCGGTCAAGCCTCTTCAATTTCTTTGCATGATCAGATCAATGCCCTTACTATTCAAGTTCAAGCAAATGCTAATGGTGAAGATGTAGCGCAATTGAAGGAGGATTTGAAAAAGCTGGAAGGGATTGTCCAGTCAATGGGAGATTTCCAGCTTGTCCGTGTTCCCAAGCAATCTTAAAGCCATTCTCTTTTCATCTTTATATTTTTAATGATGACAAAAAGGGGAGAGATGTGGTGCGGATTTGATTTTGAACTTTGAACTCTTGACTTTTTGAACTTTTGTGACAATTATGTTTGATTAACTTAACTTTTGTGTTTGGCTGTTTGGATTTGGACTGAATTTGGATTTGACTGTTTGAATGTTTGTTTATCTTAAGCACTATCGATATCTCATGGCTTCCTCATTTACAGAACTAACATATTCTCTGTGGATGCATATTCTAATGATATCTTTATTAAGCCATTTATCTTTTGTGAGATATCCTTATTTGCTTAAGTAATGTTTTGCAAGTCAAATGTATCATTATCCAAATCTGCAGGAAAGTTTTGCCATCATCAAAAATGGGAGATTGTTGGAGAAAACTTCATTGAGTGTTTTGAAGTTGACAAAACGATTACATCAATCTTGTCGAAGACTTGCAAACTCTACTATCAAAGTCTGAAGACCTCCAAACTACCAGACTCAAGATTCAAAGTCTATCCTCATTAACAGTTTCTAGTCCGTCGAAGAAATCTTATCCGAAACGAAGTATTTTGTTAAGGATTTGATTCTGTCGATTAGAAAATCTCTTGGCTGAATATAACATGTCGAAATCCATTATTCAAATCAAGATTGATTCAGGGATTTTAGATTCATTGATTGGCGAAGTATACTTGGAATGTTCTACTTATGGAAACCTAGATCTTGTTTGTATAGGCGAGCAGGATTGGTGGGCTATCGTCATGTTCCTTAAATAGCTCGAAGATCTTCCTAATTGATTATGTCCAACGGGTAGATTGGAAGAATTCCTTTAGTAAGTGCCAACGGATGTGATGGCATAAAAGAGTATATAATGAAGATATTCCACTTGTTCGAGTGTATGCACAATAGAAGAATTCCAAAGTCCGAAACTCCTTATTCTTAGTCAATTAAACTGTTGAGCGAAATCTTGTACGCAAAAGAGAGTCTATATTTTTTAGAGGCCTTGAGAAAGTGTAGCAGAGTTTCTATACTGTGGAATCAAGGAAGAGCTTCATTGTAACAACTTTTTTGTTTCATAGTGAAATCCAGCCGGTGGTCTATCGGTGCGGAAGAGTGGACGTAGGCTTAGATTAAGCCGAACTACTATAAACTATGTGTTCATATTCTCTTCTCTACGCTCTTTTACTTTGATCGTAACTCCTTTTTTTTTTACAAGAGATGAATTTCCTTTTCATAATCTATTATTGATTAGTGCTGCACACTTATCTTGTAAAATTGTTTTTACACCTATTCACCCCCCTTTAGGTGCTCGTACTAGCTTTCACATAAAGATCCAAGGATTAGCTCTTTTTGGGTGATGGTGATTTAGATGTGTCTGTGCAGCTATCTTTGGATAACTTAATCAATAGTGTTATTTGTATATATGGCTTGGAAAGTTTGACCGGAATTACATTTATCTATGCATCAATGAGACACCAAGACTGCGTCGGTTTATGTATCATGAGGTAAATATGTTAAAGGAGCAAATTCAAGCTCTGTGGAGAGCGGAGGCAAGAGAAGTGTATCCCGGAATGCTTTCTAGAACTAGGTGGTTGAAGAATTGGGGGACGAGAACATTGGATTTGATGCAACTGGCATTCAAAGGGCGACAATGCAGTCGTGTCTCCTTGCTTTGAACTGCTAATGACATCTGGTGCCGCAATGGAGCAGTCGTCAAGAGAGAAGCTACGAATTTGAACCTCATAAGGGGATGCAGATTTTGAACCCACTAATAGTAAGTACACTGTCCTGGTTATAGATGAGATGAGTGAACAGATTATCGGCAGCAAGCCCTCTTACAATGGAAAGGTCACAGTTTTTGCGCTCGGAAACACGGAAAGCCCTAGGCCGAACGGCTTGACAAATTCGTGTTTTCCAAAATAATAAATCGACAATCAGAGAAGTCAACTTTGAGGAGATACAACAACGATTTCTGTGATGCACTCGACCCAGTCCTTAATTAGATGCACTTAACACTTATCCCCAAAACTCCCATCCCCGAAATTTTTTTCCCAATTTCGTCTATCTAATCGATTGAAACCCCTATTGGACAACGTCATTTCCCAATTTAGAGTGCTTTTCTCGAGGGCCGTGAAATTCAAGAAGATTAATGACAAAAAAAAAAAACATTCAAGATAATCATTGTTGATTAAAAATTGCACCATCACTTGAGGATACCAAAACGAAAGAGACATTTCAAGGATTAGGTCTCCTTGCATTAGGTTGTGGCACCCCAAACCCCTTTAGGTCGCCACGGGCACCAAACGTTACACCTGATTACATCTCTTAGAAGAAGCATCATAAATCATGGGATTTTTTTTATTATTATTTTAAAACGGTCCCAACGCAACTCATTAGCGGAAGCAAAATATAATATCGCCCTCTCACCCTCCATCAATCTATGATACAATTGTACACCACTAAACATCATAATAAAGACAAAACCATGACACTTTATTTACATATTTTTCAAGATGGGTTTCCTTGGGTCAGTACATCAAAAGAAAGGCCAGTACATGAAGCCACACTCGGCCTAAATCCCAAAAAGAAACACTTGACCCACTATAACTAACGTGCAAGATCCCCATCACTCGTGTCGGCTAACCATCCCAAAAAGCTTCAGCTCCTACTTGTCACGCACAAGCTCTCACACCCATCCCGGTGCATCAGGCGGTGGCGGCAGCAACATTCCACGCATCACTCCGTTTCGACGAATGTGGACGGATATGAACTCTTGGACAACAGGGCCCCCAGCCAGGCCCACATCGTACATAACGAAAACGCGCACTCGAATATATGTAAGACCAGGAATAGAGGGACAATCAAACTCCTCGCACTCGACCTCTACATCCGAAGGTAGGCCATAAAATACGCCCCGCGTGACAACAGAGAGCGGCATCCTGTTAATCTGAAATGTTGGTCCCCGAATGGGTGAGTACAATCACTCAGCAAGTAAATGACCAATAAACCACACAATACATCATGCCACACAATCATCACAATCATAGCATTACATGTCATACAGACATCCATGCACAACATACCATGGCATCATGCACATGTCATCATACCTCATATCATCTACTTACCATCATCATGTCACATATGGCATCATCCTTACCATGCATCCATGCATCATATCACATGTGCCATCCTCATTACCATGCATTCATGCATCATATCATATGTGCCATCATCATTACCACGCATCCATGCATCATATCACATGTGACATCCTCATTGCCATGTATCCATGCATATAACATCATCATATCACATATACCATCATCATTGCCATGCATCCATGCATGTAACACCATCATCATATCACATATACCATCATCATTGCCATGCATCCATGCATGTAACACCATCATCATATCACATATACCATCATCATTGCCATGCATCCATGCATATATCCTCATCATCATGTCATACATATATCATCATGCATCATATCATGCATATATCATCATGCATAATTTAATTTCAATTTTTATCTTTGACCGCCACATTTCTCTTTCCCGGAACCAATGTTTGCATCCCACATGTATCCAAGATACAATTCAGACCATCCGGCTCCCCACTCTCCGAGCATCTCATACCCCAACCGGCATCACGAAGACCCTCCAGCATTCAGCCATTCAAGGCCACCGAGCAACTGGTCGTACCCTTCTAGCTAGGCATCTCGCACCCAAACCGGCATCGCGAGGTATCCCTCAGCATAATTACCATGCCAAGCTTCTGGCTCCCCCACTCTTCGAGCATCTCGACACCTCTCAGTACTCCCGAGGCCTTCCGGTATCCGGCCATTCATGACCACCGGGCAACCGGCCGTACCCTTCTAGCCAGGCATCCCGACACTCCCAAGGCATCGTCGGCTCACACCTCCGACGGCCTTCTCATTTATCTCAATTCTCATATTCAATTATAGTTCAATTTTTTTAACATGGCATGTGATGTGATGGCAATCAAGATCATATTCATCATTGAATTCATACATGCATCTCAATTCATTATCATGCATGCATCAAGACATTATCATCCAATCAATACAATTCATGGAGTCCATGCAATTTAAAATGATCCATATTTCATGCCCTTTTACAAAATTTCAGCATGTACTATTTTTAGAAAATATTTAAATTAAATATCCATATGCTTTTCAAAAATCATGAAATCAAGGCATGTGATTGATAAGACAATAAGATAAAAATTTCATGAAAAATACATGCCTAATAGAGCTCCACACAAGAAGATACAATTCACACAAAAACAGCATGCAATTTCGGATAGAAACAGAATGCACAGTTTCCAAAATAATTCGATTAAAATACCCGAAAGACCTCCGAAAATTATGAAATTTTACCACATTATAGTTAAGACACTAAAGTAGATTTTTCATGAAGACTTCTAAGCCAAATTCGTTTTACATCATTTTCTATGGTCGTACGAAGCTTCTAGATCTAGCACCAAAACGTCCAGTGTAGTCATCTCCGAAATACCGAGTTTTTACCCCTTTATTCTTCTTTGTTTCCTCTGAAATTTGGATATGTTTTGCTTCAAGAGGTCCCCTACAACTTTCATTAAGGGATATAAGTCAAATTTCCAGATTATAGTCATCATATGGGTCCATGAAGTCTTGGGTATCCTGTACCGCGTCTCCAGATTTACCGTCTTCCAGAGTAAGTCGATTCACTAGGCTACACTTGCTCATTTTACTTCAAATTTGAGTATGTTAGTCTTTAGGATGTTCTATACAAGTTTCATGAAGAAGTCAAAGAGAGATACTTAGTAAAAATCGATATGCAACCACAAATCCACCGAAAGGTCAGCGAAATCGTTCCAGATCTAGCATCTCCGTAGGATGAGAATTTGACCCCTTAAATCTCCATCATTTTGTACCAAAGTTTAGTATGTTGTAGTTCAAGATGTTAGCTACAACTTTCATGAAGGAATCAAGGTAAAAATCAAACTCGAAATATGCATGCAAGCTGTCACAAGATTCTGGTTCAGGCGGATCTCACGAAATCAGCATGCAAAGTCAAGAACAGCCACATTCTAGCTCCGATTTTTGCCTTCCCTATGATCCGAAACCTACCACCAACAAATTACACATGCAAGGCACACATGCAAGGGTGGAAATCAGTCCCAACTTGCCTCTAAACTCAAGAGAACGACGGCACATGGCGGACGAATGGGCAGCAAACAGGCGGCAACGGGCGACTCCTCCTCCCTCTCGGCCTCACTCTCTCTTGCAACTCACTCTCTCTCTCTTTCTCACTTGGCCAAATAACACCAACCGGCCACCCTCTCTCTCTTCCTTTTATTTCCCAAATCCTCATCATTTGCAATCATCACTTGCCTCTCCAATGGCCAATGCATGAAGACCTCCTCTTGCCACTTGTCATGACACATGCATAATGGGCTTTGGGCTTGGGCTTGGATTGGAAGGAGTGGGCCGGCCACTCCTTCCCCCTCATGGTCGACGGCCACCTTTCCTTGGGCCTTAATGGGCCTAAGGCCCAACCTAATTCAAATCAATTTTTCCCCTTTCTTATTCTTTTCTTTTAAGAATTTAATTACTATATTCCACATGGCCAAAATCTTGTAACATTTTATTTATAGAAACTTAGTCTATAAAGTGCATAGCCAAGTATAGATTATTCTCATTAATTTATCTAATTTAAGATCTCATGAACACAAGCATATATCACTTAGCCTTAAGAGAAAACTAATGACTACAACATAAACCATAGGTAATTTCATTACCTAATTATGGGCTTTAAGACACCTTAGAGCTTGTCTTGAATTTTGGGATGCCACATGGGTGCACTCTACTAACCTAATTCCTTTGACGTAGGAACCTCAACTTTGGTTCTTGAGACATTTAGGAAGTCTCTAATGCCTAGGCCCGGATCCGTTGAGGCCAAGCCTAAATACCTAGTGTCCATGCCCAATGCCTCGGCACCCAAGCCTAAGTCCATAAAGGCCGTGCTCGGATTCCCGACACTTGAGCTCTAGTCGCGGGCATTAAGGCTGGGTCCACAAAAGTCATGCACGGGTCCTCGGCGTTCGAGCTTAGGTTCTTGGTTAATGAAACGAACATTCTTATAAAAATATTTTTTTAAGACATTTAAATTTTAATTATTATTCATTTTTAAAGAATTTGAATTTTTTTATTTTTATTTATTTATTTTTACTTTCTTTTTTTCTTTTTCTTTTTGCTTCTCCCTCAACTAATCGTGAGCCACAACAACGGCGATTAACCAGCGGCGAGGGGGCAAGCTTGCTAATCAGCAAGGCCGAATTGCATTTATTCCACGATCGCTCCACGTGCTAATAATTCCATGTAAAATCATTTTGGGATAAGTGCAATAAAAGTCCCAAAACTTGTAACGAAAATGCAATCAGGTTCTAAAACCTGTAAAAAGTGCAATTAAGTCCTAAAACTCGTCAAATTGGTTTAATCGAGTCCTAAAATTAACACCGTCTAACTTTTTAATAGAAAATGCTGACGTGGCATTTAAAATTAATTTTTATTTTCCATGTGGCTTTTTAAAATTATTTTTATTCAAATTAGATTTAAAAACTAGAAAAGAAAAGCTAAAATTTATTTAAAAAGAAAAAGAAAAGGGCAAGCTTCCTTCGACGCTGCCATCGCCGAGGGGGTGGCGATGGGCAGTGGCAAAGGAAGCATGCCCTTTTTTTTAATTTTTTGTTTTTAAAATAAATTTTAGTTTTTCTTTTCTAGTTTTTAAATAAAAAATAATTTTAAAAAGCCACATGAAATATAAAATTCATTTTAAATACCACGGCTACGCCACGTTAGCATTTTCCGTTAAAGAGGTTGACAATGTTAACTTTAGGACTCGATTAAACCAATTTAACAAGTTTTAGGACTTGATTGCATTTTTGCAAATTTTAGGACTCAATTGCATTTTTGTTGTAAGTTTTATGATTTCTATTACACTTATCCCAATCATTTACTTTAAATGGTTATGATATCACGTACATATTCTTTTCAAACCTTTAATTTCAAACAATTGGATTGATATATAGAACTATAATTTGTTGGACGACGTCAAAGGAAGGAACCGATGCTCCATCAGTGCTCTCTTTTCTGCACTCTTTTTCCTCCTTCTTGAGATGATAGAATGCAAGCATACAGAGAAGAATCCGTGCAACAAGCACCATAAAGAAACGATCAGAAACGAATCAGTGCATCCCTTTATTTGCTTTGCTCAGAATTTGCCATTTCTCCATGTTTTTAATTATTCGGTGACCAAATTAAAATCATAAAAAATTTCCGAACTAGTACAATTATAACATATTCACCCAAAACTAATTGTTATATCTAAAAAATTCCCATACCGATAGGCACATGCCATGTTTATCATCAACTAATTTTAATTTCACAAAAAGTTAATGATTTTAGCAATTTGTTAAAAAAAAAAAAATTGAGGGAGCCCTTATAGTAAAATTAGCAGATTTTCTGATCTAGGACTTTGGTAATTTCAGATCTTTGTGATCGGAAATTTAGTTTTGAGATAAATATGACATGGGTATATTAATTTGAAATTTTCGTAACACAAAATTAATTTGAGATAATGTGATATGGCCATTGCAGTTTAAGACTTTTGTGACGCAAAAATTAGTTTAAGACAATTATGGCACAAATGTATCATTTTGGGATTTTGATAATATTAGCCCTTCAATAGCCACCCACATCCTCAATAGACAAAAAGATCCCAACAGACGCTAATTCAGCCAATTATTCCGATAATAAAGTAAAGAAATAATAAAAACGACATGGCAATGAGGGATGAAAAAGCAATTACCTTCAGCGAGCAAAGATACGAAGAGAGGTGCGAGATCAGAGAACAAAAATCCTAAACAAGCCTGGATGAGAACTCTCAAGTGGGAAAAGATCAAAGAGAGCAAGTGAGCCCCAATCAGTAGACAGCCGGCTCAAATTGTTCTGAGAGAGAGGGGGGAATTTATATTGTTGACCGGCAGCAAATGAATTTGGAAAAATTTCAAATAGAGATCCGAAGTTGCCTCCTTTTTCTCAAAAGAAAGACATGAAGTGGAGTATGTCTCAAATAAGAACCCAAAGTAGTCATTTAGTCTCAAAGAAAGAGTGACTCGCCGACCAGCAAATAGATGCATCTCCCATGGGTATTCTAATGGCCTAGTGTAGGGTATTTTCGTCCAAAAATATTCATTTATCGATTTATTTTACCCCTGTTCATTTTCTTCTTGATCTCCCATGGCTGTCCTTGTTCATCATCTTCTTCGTCAATGTTGAAGATAGGTGTTGCCTAGATCAAGAACACCAAAATTGGGGAAAGGCCAGCGAGGGCTTCACGATCCTCGTTGGTTGTTAGTAGGGGTTGGCGAGGGCTTGACACCCATCGCTAGCAGCGAGCGAGGGTCATCAAGCCCTCGCTGGCTACAAGCGAGGGCTGGCAAGCTGACCCTCGGCAGATCTAGTGAAGGTGGTCTCGTTTGTGGTAGGGAAGGGCTTGTAAGCCCTTGCTTGCCCTTACCAGTGGCCGACAAGGTTGGTGAGCCTTTGCTAGCTGCGGACGAGGTCACCCTTGCAGATCTGGCAAGGGTGGCCTCATTGACCTCACTAAAGACGAAACCACCCTACAATGGCATCTTCTTCTTCCTCCTCCTCCTCTTCATCTCGGCTTCCCTCGCATGAAGCGACCTGGATGTGCTCTTAAAGCTTAAAACTACCATGGTCGGGCCTCCCTCCACTGTTCTCAGTGATTGGGTCGACTCCTCCTCATCCCCCACCTTGTCGCTACCCTTTCTACATTGTTGCTTCACCAAAGTCACGTGTGATGCCAACTCACAAGTCGTCTCTCTCAACATCACCTCCGTCGACCTCTCGAGCTACATCCCACTTGAAATCAGCCTTCTCCGTGACTTTGACAACCTCACCAGGACCCTCCCACCGGAGCTTAGCAACTTCACCTTCCTCTGGTTCCTTAAACTCTTCGTCAACCTCCTCTTTGAGGTCTTCCTCGGCAGAGTCCTATGGGTAATGACCTAGGTCAAATAACTTGACTTGGGTAACAACAACTTCACTAAGCCGTTGTCTCTAGAGGTGGCGGGGCTGAAAAAGCTAAAGCGGCTAGACCTCGCCAGCAATTACTTCACTAGCGAGATACCAGAGGTTTACTTAGTGATGGAGAAGACGAATAGGGGAAACGAAAAATGAAAAAAAGAATATTATTTGGACAAAAATATCCCAGACCAGGCCACCATAATGCACATTGGAGATGTATTTGTTTGCCGATCGGTGAGTTAGGCATTTTTTTGAGACTAAATGATTATTTTGGATTCTTATTGGAGACAGACTCCACTATAGGTCCTCTTTTAAAAAAAAGAGGATACTTTAGGTCTCTATTTGAGATTTCCCCATTGAATTCTTTCATTTATTATTTGGAGGGCAATTTGTTTGCATAAATCCCAATGCCAAATCGATCTTAGGTCAGCAACTTTCAACACTCTATATATCTATATATATGCAAGTGACACTATTCATATACAAGTCATGTCTTTGTTGTAAGCCGTCAAATGACATGGACACCCCACTTTACGACCAGTTTCTCTAATCCAATCCACAAAGATGAGGTCTTCCTAGAATTTGTCCGCACATTAAACTACTTTAGAGGATTTAGACTAAAGAAGTCGCCTACTTCACATGAAGTTCATGATGTGTTTTAGAAAAGCAATAATACATTGGGTACCATCCCATGGTAGAACAGTCTGAGCATTTTAAATTAATCTTTAAAATTGATTTGTGGAAGAAGAATTTTATTAGTGGGAGACTGGAGCGGCATTGCTGTTATCTACTTTAATTTGTTAAAGGACACCAAAGGAGGAGTTGATGCTTCCCAGTGCTCTCTCTCTCTCTCTCCTTTATTTTACACTCTTTTTTCTTTTTCTCCCTGAGTGCTCTCTTTTTCTGCGCTCTTTATCTCTTTCTTTTTCTTTTACTCGGACTTTGCCCCTTCCCCGAAAGTGGAGAGGATGCCCACCTGCTGCATAAAAAGATGTAGATAAACAGATGAAAAGGAACGATGGAGAGCACATACTCTCTGGAGTGCACACGCTTTCTTAACGATTACGAGCACAACATGTTTAATACTTTCTGGGCGGAGTGCACACGCTTTCTTAACGACTACGAATACAACAGGTTTGATACAATATTCAAACTTATTGACTTGATGCACTCCAATGCACATCTTCTTCATCTCGTTGACCTCGCCCTCTAGATGTGTGATGTTTTCTTATTGGAAGAAACTTCAATCAAACTTGTTTTTGATTGGTGAGTTATAAATGATAAACATCGATAATGTAGCTGAAGTTAAAATGTGTGATGCTATATTTTGCAAGACATTCTTGAATGCATAGAGCTCAATACATCTCAATCCTTAGATAATAAGAGTTTCACGTAGGTCTACCAAAATCAAGAGTTCATGTAAATTGAGCTCACATGCACCCAAATTATCTTTTCGTATTTGTACCAACCATGCCTCCAATCGGTGGTTAATGTGAGCATTTACTTCATTTTTGCTATCATCGAGCATTGATTATTGATACTCATAAAATGTAAGAACTAATCTCCGCATTCAATCAAAACTAGAAAGAAGTAAAAGAAACAACAATTTAATTTGTGAGTCGATAAATAAGAAATTCTCGTTTTAAAGTTAGAAACATAAAGAAACGAAAAAGTATCTCTCTCTCTCTCTCTAAGCGTGCTCGTTCTACCTCAATGACAGTAACAATGGTAGCCTTCCTGAACCAATCTCGCTAAAATTCTCTTTGGTATAGATGGAATGATTGAACTCTACTATTAGTCTACCTCTTTTTGGTAATAACTATCCGGATAGCATGCACACTATCGACATATTATGAAAGACTTTTCATGAAAGAATTTAAAATGTGTTAATAAACTACAAAGTCAAGGATTCACAATGGAGGAAAAACTGTCGAAAGCTACTGTCCAATTTCAAAGGTTACTAAGTTAGTCATAAATCTATCTATAAAGTTAAATATGCTTCTATTTATTTTGCGAAATGTAGCATACTTCTAAAATGAGAAAAATAAAATTTCCAACAGGATAAATGTTAATAAGTAAGAAGAATTGGAATTCAATTAAGAAGCTTTTTATTGGTTGACGTTGCCATTCTTCCGCTAGATTCGTTCTTGTCTTGCATACTCGTTTGCAGCATCATTTGGCTAGCCTCTGCGAGAAAATGGGTATCTTGGGGGCCATCGACCTGTCCCGAAGATGGATAATGTTAATTCCTGATTCCAAGATTGAAGAGGGCAAAGATACGCTTATAGGCAAATGTTTAACAACCCTCACATCAAACCTTTTGCTTTTTGAAGTCACAATGAACAAAGCCTGGAAAATGGAGGAGACGGACGTTTTACAACTCGATGCATAACATCTTAGCCTTTCGAATTCGAATAAGAGAACCCAAAAGGCCCAAAACGCCTCCTCGTTGGTATGTTTTCTTCCCCAATTTTTAGTGTCATCTTCATGGTATCCCTATGAGCGGTTCTCAGAAGGATGCAATCCATACGACAGAATGTGGGAGAAGTTCTTGATATCGATTGGGACCACCAAAAATTTTGGTGGGTCTGAGTTTGCCCGCATTAAGGTCAATTTGAAGTTGAACTAAGCTCTTCTCTCAGGACTCTTCACGAGCCATGATGATTGCTAAGTATGGATTGACGTAAAGTATGAATGACTCCCGTATATTTATTATAATAGCGGGAAGATTGGTCGTTACCTCAAGTATTGTGCGAATAGTCCCCTTAGAATTTTGACCCTCACGAATATCATGTGTTTGGACGTTGGATGAGGGCTGAAAAAGTTGTCCAACCTGGCTCTAGTCGAAGAAGAGGCTGAAATCGCTTTGGAAACCAATGATATGCAAATCGTTCCCTATCGATTGAATGTTCAAGCTTCACCTTATCCGGGGAGGACTTGAGGGGAGAGCGTCCTGAGGAAGGAAAAGGGGACAGATGGTGAGGTGCGTTTGCATCAGTCCTAAGCGACCCCGTGGATACTGCGACCTGGGTCAGGACAACTCAGCTTGATCCATAGGCAGAGAAATATTCACTGATTCAGACAAATTCCCGTCTACTTGGATCGCGGTAAGGTCTTGAACTCTAATTAAGAAAAATCCATTTTGGAAGCCCAAGTTGAGTCCAATTTGTGGTTGAACCCCTCTTGAAGCCCAATTCTGGACAAGAAGGGGCCACTCAAAATTAGCCCGGAGAGAGAACCTGCGGAGACCCGGCTTAAAAATGGGAATGAGAAGAAGAAGAAGCATTGTTATGTTAACCTAGTAGTTCCTTAACTTCAAAGCTTATAGCTTAGATGAATCTGCCCTCTTAGATGCTTCCGTTCCAGAGCAAGCTGAATTCCCTATTCAAGCTCAAGTGACTAACCTTAATCATCCACCACGGACGCCATGAATCTTTTAAGCCAATACTCGACGGTTCAAGAGTTTAGGTACCTTTTGGTTTGAGAAAGACCCAACACGACGTTTTCGTGGAGATTAAACGACCTTTGTAACAAAGTGATTAGTATTTACAAGTGCTTGAACTTCAAAAACTAGGTGATTAGAGATCCTAGGTGTTTAGCTCTTTTAGGGGGTGATTTTTGGATGTATGTGTTTGTTAAGCTATCTTCGGATAATTTAATTGATGCCGTCGTCTATGGCAATGGCTGGGAAGGTTTGATTAGGATTACTTTCATCTATACTTCACCAGGATACCACAACTGAATTGGCTTATAGGACCAGATTAGACACATTTGCAGTGGGAAGTCTTTACAGTAGGTTTGTATTGGGAACTTCAACGAAATTATTCATCCGTTCGAAAAGGCTGGTAGAACATTCATGGAACATTACCGAATTCACTCCTTCAAGGAATTGTGCATAAATGGATATTGACTAGAAGGGTTGCAAATTCACTTGGTCAAATAATCGGGATGGCGAGACAAAAACTTAAGAAAGAATTGACCAAGTCATAACTAATTTTGATCGAAGGATTAAGTTCTCTAATGGGAAGGGGTGGGCCTTTCCTGCATCTGGGTTGGATCATAGCCCTTTGAGCCCATGATGAATAAAACTATTTCAATTTGATGACTTTTGGGCCAAAGACCCAGAATGCGCTACTGTGGGGATGGGAAAATAAGCAGATTAGACAATACAGAATAACCTTCAAACTGAATAACGCAGCCAGAATCTGACGAAATGGAGCAAGAAAAAGTCCAGACATCACGTATCGACAAATGAAAAGCCGGGCCGGTTGTTCTTCCTCGTGTTGGTCACGATCAGTATGAAAAGTCATCAGATAGAGATGTTAAACCAGGAAATTTAAGCTCTCTATGGAGGTAAGAGGAGTTGTATCGAGGTGCTTTCTAGGATTAAGCGATCAAAGATAGGGAACAAAAACACTCGGTGCAACTACTAGTCAAAGACGACAACCTGATCATATCTCCTTGCTCAAATTGCTGATTTACACCCGGTGTCTTGATCAAGCAGTTATCAAAAGGAAGCCCCTTTACAGGGACCACCTCCACCTCGAAAGGTTGCCTCCGCCGTTCGTTGAATGAGGGTTCAGTCGTGAGTTAGAGGGAGAGAGAGAGAGGGCAGAGTCAAGAGGAAGTAGAGAGCAGGGATCGAGTGCGAAGACAGAGAGAGCATAAGTATATCTGGAATAGGAGAGAGGTCACCCGTGAGGTTCAAAATTTCCTCTAACAGTGGATCGCACTTGCTGCACGTGCTATAAGCTCAATGGACTCGTTATTTCATGCATTGGCACAATAGTGGTACCCAGTATTTTCTCCAAGGTCAAAGTTGTAGTTTTTGCAGGAGTATCAAAGCCCTTGGCTGGATGGCTTGAACGGTTTATTTATTTATTTTTTTCTATAGAATTGTTCGCCAATCGGAGAAGTCGTGTTTTGGTGATATAAAAGCTGCTGCTTCTATTTGGTTCTTTTGTCCCAGTCCTTCATTATACGCACATAACACACGTCCCCAAAACTCCCAACCCAGAAAACTTTTCCCAACTTCGCCCCATTAGCATGCGCGAGTTTATGTATAAAATCTATTTTGAAATTTTGGCTAATCGATTGAAATCCCTAGGGAATAAGCATCATTTCCTCGATGCCGAGTGCTTTTCTTAAGGGCCGTGAAATTCAAGAAGTTTTGTTGCGCAAGCAGTGTTCCCTTACTCGAGGAAGCCGAAATAGGAGATTTTTTTGAAGGAATGCTCGAGCTTGACGTGCGCAAATACGACAGAATGGAGTGAGATTTTCTGGAGGTGTGTTTAAAACAGACGGGCTTTAATGGTAAATGGGTCCGTTGGGTAATGCAATGCGTCGCAATGCTCTCATTCCAAACATGTTAGTCATTTTGATTTCTAAGGCTGTCAATGGTGATGATCTAAAGGGCACCGAAAATATCCCATGACAACCCTACACTCTCTCACCTCCTTGCCAATGGCCAACGAATCGATCTTTTCTCTTAAGGAACAACCACAGAACGTCATGATCTGCGAAATTGCCAAGCATCGAGTCAAGCTATCAACATGAATAAATCTAAGGATCTTTGTTCCTTAGACATGCCCTGAACTGTTAAAACTGTCTCTGCAAAGCATAAGAAAGCGCTTGGGGAAGTCTGTATTGTTAAGGTCAATCAAAGAGAGAAATGTATTCTTAGCTGCTTGCAAGGGACGGCTCAAAATTTGAGGGTCGGAAGGAGAAAATGTCGAGCAGCGCAGGCAAAGAGGTTCTCATTAGATGTGGAGTAGGCAACTCGTATCCTTTAATGATGCCATGCTAGCTAAACAGCCTTGGAGGAGGCTATTCACCGATGCTAATTCTCCATGGAGTCAAGTTGTTAAAAGCAGCTCATCACCCCAGTTATGTTTTACAGCAGCAGCACTGGGCAAACAGACGTTCTTGGGGATAAACGAGTCTCCAGGGCGGGAAGAAACTTGTTAGCTTCTTCATATTCTGCGTAGATTTGCTAATGGATCTACTGTTGAAATTCGGGAGGACATGTGGCTTATGGACTTGCGGAATGAAGGCATCCTCCATGCAAATTTCGACTAGCAGATTATTGATGAAAAACTCACCAGCCCTCTCGGCTCAACCACGCAACGAGAGCGGTCATCCTATTACACGGCGGATCACAGCAGAGCAAGGCCAGGATGCTGCTTCATCCTCTTACGCCATTCTTCACAAATTATGGAGCAGCCCTACGAACAACAATTTCCTCCTCCCCTACAATAGGCAATCTTTCTGTGGATACTAATTCATGATGCGTTGGCTACCACTAATTTATAAGTCATATAAAGGGGATGCTGTACTTTCACCAAAGTGATTAATGAGGAGGCATTGTTGATGTGGTGGAACATGGAACCGTTACTAATATGGCACAAAATGAGCATCGTAGCAACAAAAATGAAATTGGGAGATTAGAAGAAAGAAACCCTAATTGGACGGTATTAATTAAGATGTGCAAGAGAAACACTTGATTGCACAAATAAACAAAAAAAAAGTTGCATTACTTGGTTGCGTGCATAAAAGTTAGATGGCCAAATCGCACAAGTCAAGAAATATAGATGACTTGATTACACAAAATAAAAGTTAGAGGATTGAATCTTACAAATAATAAAACTTAAAAAATTAAATTTGTACTTAACTCAGGCTAGAAAATCATAGACATTTTACTCCTATAAATTGCTACATTCTCTCCCATCCAAAATTTTGGGAAAATTGTCCAAAAATAACTAAGTCTATTGTTCACTAACCAATTTAGTTATAAACCTTTCAATAGTGCTAGTTTATTTTTAAACCTATTATTTGGTGATCACGTGCCAATTTAGTCATAAACATGTTGATAATTTATTAATTTAATTTTAAGTATTTTAATAAATTGCCGATAGTCTTTTCAACTAATTTTGATTAGAAATGGCTAATATGGTAGTCCAATCAATGTTGGCCATCCCAAGCGATGTAGATATTGCTTACATGGACTATTATTTATTTATTTTTAATTTTTATTATCTTTTATTTATTTATTTCATTTTTTTCTTTCTCCTTTTTCTTTGCAGGACCAACGTGTTCGTAGGCCACAGCAAGGGCATCACGACTTTGACTTGCCTTCATTGTGTTGTGGCTTTTGCTGGATTTGGCAACTATGGGCAATGAGGGTGTCCCAAACGCTTGCCTAAGTCCTTGCCTGTGACTAGCGAGGGCTTTGTGATCCTCACCCAAAGATCAGCGAGGATTGCCAACCCTTGCCTAATGGTCTTGCTTAGTGGCCCGTGACCTTGCCAACCTTATGAAGATGAAAAGTAAAAAGAAAAAAAAAAAAAAAGAAAAGAAGATAGTTAGTAAAAAATTCAAAATATTTTTTAAAAAAGTATTAATGTCAACACGGACTATTCCATATCAGTTGCATTCTTAATTTCTTAAAAGGGTTAGGATTAAATTGGTAAATTCTCAAAATGTTTATGACTAATTGGCATGATTGAAATGTTTGTGAGCTGAATTGGTTACGATTAAATATATTTAGGACTTTTTTGACAATTTTCCTAAAACATTACATGCATGCTAATAAGATGACTCTCCTTTTCTTTTCTTTGTTCTTTTTAGTTGTCTAAATAAGATGACTCTTATGTATGGTTCCAACTCAAACTGTCAAACCTATTGTAGTTCGGTCACTTTATATACTTGTCATACAAAAACTTTTTTTTTTTTTGTCTAGTATAATAGAAAAAGTAAAAGTTACATTTTGCAGCCGTTAAATCACATAAGAACCCCACTCTACAAAGAGTTTCTCTCATCCGACCCACAAATATAAGATCTACCTAAAAATTGCTAGCATGTGAAACTACCTCTGAGGATTCAGACTAAACTTAAAAGAAGTCACCTACTTTACATGAAGGGAAAATGGCACAATTAGTCCTTGAAGTTTTATATAATGTTCAATTTCGTCCTATACTTTTGATTGGCTCAATTTGATCCTTGAATTATTGATAAATGTCCAATCTAGTCGACATATTTAAAAATTGATCAATTTCGTCCTTAGTTAACTTTCCGTTAGTTAAACTTAACGGAATGGGGGTATTTTTTGGTCTTTTTATCTTTTAAATATTTTTATCTTCTTCTTTTTTTTTTATCTTTTTCTTCTTCTTCTTCTTCTCTCTTCCCTCGGGCCTGGGCTGGGGAAGCCTAAGCATCCGACGAGGGGGGCCCTTGCGGATGCGGCGAGGCCGCCTCGCCGAGTTCTTTGGGTTCGCGGAGTCGCGCCATAGGGGAGCGCAAGGCTTGGCGCCGAGGCGGAGGATCGCGGTGGTGGTGCCGACGGAGGGGGAGGCCGAGGTTGGGCGGGTGTAGGGGATTGGGTCTTTGGCGTCACTTGGAGCTACGGTGAGAAGAGAAGAGGGAGGCCAAGGAAGTACAGACTTGGTGGAGGAGCCATGCGGTCGGCGTCCCTCATCTCGTGGCCTCGTGCGGCGGGGCTCGGCGAGCCGCGGCGGGAGGCGTCGAGGTCCCTCCCGTCCGGCGCGGCGGTCCTCGCCCGCCGCCGGCGGGCGGCCCTCGCAAGCGCAAGCGAGGCGACCCCACGCCGGCAGGCCGCCCCGCCGGACGTCGGGCTTGACAGCCGGCTTCCCTCCACGGCGCCGGCGGAGGGAAGAGAGAAGAAGAAAGAAGATCAAAAAAAAAAAAAAAAAGTAACGGAAGGATTAAACTGAACATTTCCTAATAGTTTAGGGACTAAATTAAGTCAATCAAAAATATAAGGACGAAATTGAATATTACATAAAACTTCAGGGACTAATTGTGCCATTTTCCCTTACATGAAGTGCATGCAATAACAGATAGGGGACCATCTCATGGTAGAACAATCAAGAACAGATCCTTTTAAAGTAAGCTTCAAAATCGATTTCGGCAAGATGAATTTCAAAGCGGGGAGACTGAATGACAAATTTAAAATGAACTTCTCAAATTTATAAATAAACAAAAAAAAATGGCAATGAATAAATCCAAAATTGGCGTGCCCCTCAAGTCAAGAATGGTGGGCGCCTTATCTTTCATAAAAGGGTCACATGCAATCAATACAGACCACACAAAGATTTAGGCCACACTTGTTTCGAGGATTATTATTGTGATGGGATTCGTTCGTTGGTCGAACTAGCAAGAAAAGCACTTGAATCATATTCTCGGTACCACTGCTGTCGGGTACAAAAAGATAAAGAGAAAAGCCCTGGAAATCAACGAGTAAATAAATGAAAAAGGGCACGTTTGAAATATTTAGTTGGCTGATAAAAGGAGCACAGCTGTGAATTTGTTCCCATAAAATATGATTAACTAGTGTTACTTATATATCACGTTAGCAACAAAGATTATGCAGATGCATAAAGTACTTCCTCATCCGGGATGTACTTTTCACATGCATTTTCCATCAACAAATTATACTGAAACTTTCTTAGCTTAGAAGGGAAAACTCGGTTGTTTAGATATACTTAGATGACACTGTTTGTTTTATAAAACAAATAATTTGAAATCTATTTTCTTTAAAAAAAGCATTTGTATCACTTACAAAAATGAATAAACGAAAAATAAATCCGTTGTCAACTAAAATATTCGAGTATAAATTATTGTCATAATGAAAATATTTTTTATTATCTAATTATTTTAAGTGGCACGGTATATCATTTTAGGAAAATATATTCTACATCATTCATTTTTCACCAAATAAATAGAGTGAAAGTATTTGTTTGTACTTTCGATATTATAACTCATAAAAGTCATGTAACGAAGAAACAAAAAATGACATCGTTTCACTGGGAAGGACTAGAAGATGGAAATGGAGAGTTAACTTGCCTTTCCATTAAACTAATAGTGAAGGTAATAAAGAACATAGAAAATGAAAGATAGCTGAGTGAATTTTCCTGAAGGTCAATGGAGACTTGTCCATGTGCAGTTGATTTGATGGTGACAGCAGTGAAAACTCCATCGAAAGGTAGATGGAAGCGGCCCCAGCAAATTGAGTACCGATTCTTTCACACCGTCACATTTATCTTCTCCTCACAAAAGGGTCCCAATGATGCTTTTTCATCGGACAATATTTCAGATATCAAAATTATAACTCAATTAAACTATACATGTTTTGATACCCATGAAGGCTCGGAATTTTAATTCGATCATTTCTTGATGAGGAAAATGGTCTTAGACTGATGGTAGGTCCTGAATGTTACTTAACGGGTTGTGCAAAGAAAGGGACACAGCACAAAATGTTACGAACTCCTTATAGAAAACCAAAACCCCTATAACCTTAGAAACCCTAGATAGAGTCTCTATAATCTTATCAAAATGTGGGAAGCAATTTTCCCTAGGAAAAGAGAACGAGCGAACCATCTTGTGGTGTATGTGGCCGCCTCTCCACTTTTCATCCTAGAGAGATTGGCACGGCAGTAATCTTTATAGCTGTACCTCGAGAAGCCGTCGGCGCCGCTACGAAACTTCGACATCGTTTGAATAGCAGGCATGAAAGAGTCAAAAGAATTGAAAGCTACGTACCTTTGGTCACATCATGGCCGAATTCAATTAAATGCACCTTGGTCTGGCCGCCTCGTTAAATCTTGCAATAAATTGCAAATGGTCCCAAAACGATATCTCATGGGAACATCGACCCCGGCGAGAAAGACGATTATAAAATGATGGATATTGCGATAGAGATATAATTAAAAACAGTGTACCAGGAGAAGTTTGACTTTACTCAACGAATGGGAAAATAATGAAATTAATGCATCCGTGAAATTTCAGAGAAAGAAAGGCAGAGGAATCCGGAGAATAGTCCAAAGTTGAAGACGAAAAATCAAGATCTCTCCGTCATCTACATGTTGTCCGAACGACTGATGCCTCTTGACTCGTTCAACACCGCGGCCAAGACTCGGTCTATCTTCTCCGATTCTCTTTGAACTATTTGGGAAAAGCTTTGAAGAGACTAAACGAAGCTGGATGCCCACTATATGGCCACAAATAAAAAGCATAATTTTATGTAAGAGTACTATTGTGAAATACATAATGCAGCACGGTCAAGGAAAAGAGGGATAATTGTTCAAAAGTTTTATGATGACTAATTTAATCATAAATTTTTCAATCGGTAAACTTAATTTTAACTTTTTAACGATTGGCAATATAATCATTTTTGATCAAAACGCCAATCGTCTTACATAACACCACTAGCATTAATGTGGACAATATTTGATAATATTTTTAAAATTTCAGAATTTTTATTCTTTTTTAATATTTCTTTTTCCTATTACCAAGCTGGTCGCTACCACAAGTAAGGATTGCCCTCACCAACTTCTAGGGGCTTCACAACCTCGGCCACCCACATAAGATTAGAAAAAAAAAATGATAAAATCATCCACATAAGATGACAGATGCTGAATGGGTATCCTGTTAATAATTTTTGAGTCAAAATTGATCAAAAGGGAATTTTAACAAATCATCAAAAAACTTAGGATGAAATTGACCAAATGAATATAAAACTATATTAGATGCCATACAATATATTTATGATATTTTGGATAATTTTCCATAGGCAAAACAAGGTTGACATATGACCTTAATATGTGCTAGCAACGTGTTAGTGTCAATATTCTTTCAAGAATGAAGCCAGAATAGTTTCTTTCATCGGTCCACCATAATTGTTCAATTAATTACGCCAAAACCATAATCGAATTAGTGATTTCCAAAGTATCTTGATGCGACACCAAACATGATCTCGTCATAAACATCCATAAAAAGGTTGTAACTCAAGAACTAGACTAGTTCAAGCTTAGCTTCAGCTCAATTGTATCAATGTCACATGTTTACAGGAGAACCTAGTCTTCTTTTCATTAACTTGGCAGTTAGCCATACCTCTCGAGGCACTATGTAAAGAACATAAAAAAGGAAAATAAAGAAAATGAAAATATAAAAACGAAAAAAAAAGGAAAAAAAAAAAACTAAAGAATCGGCATTTTACAAAGTTGACAAAGCCGTCAACGGTGCAGCTCCGGTAATGGGAAAAGAATGGAGCTCAGCGGCAATTAAACCGGCGGGCGAAGCGGTGCACCGCTCGATTCAGCGGCCTCCATCCTGCTCCGCCGAGAACCCCCGCTTCCTCCGTCGTCACTGGCTGCCGCCACCTCTTGGCGACCTCAATGACGATGCTCTCGAGAACAGAGGCGGGACTCTCCCGAAGAACCACCGGTCCGACCTAGCTCCAGGCTCCGACCGGTCCAACCGCCGGAAGCTGAAGTGCCTGCCGAACCTACTGCTCCCTTCTCCAGCTCCGGCCCGATAGCCCCGCCGCGAGCTGCTTTCCCGGGCAACACCACCATGCTCATCGCCCGGTTCAGCTGCCGGTTTATGATCTGCTTCCTCACCTCGGCCGGCAACCTCAGCTTGAACCGCTCCGTGTCTTCCCCGGGTGGACCAGCGAGTGCCCGGTCGTGAGACCGCGGGAAGAGGAGCCTCCACGCCATCCTGCTGGATCGCGACCCCGCGCGTACGGTTCCGGTTCAGCGCCTTGCTCGGATCCGCCGCTTCGGGTGGCGGCTCGGCCCTTGACGGTCCACCGCGACTTCGACTTCGACTTCGTCGGCGTCTTCGCGCTCCAACGTTGCGATCGCTCGCTCCAGATCCCCGTCCCGATTCTGATTCTCTTCGTCTTCTCCGGCGAGCTCCGACCGGCGAGTCAACTCAGGTAGCTCGAACGGACCCTCGCCGGGCTGCGGCACCAAATTCGCGCGGCACACCGGGCAGGTCGTGTGAGAGGCCAGCCACGCGTCGACGCAGTCCGGGTGGAACACGTGGTCGCACTTCGGGATCAGCCGGAGCGTCTCGTCGTCCTGGAACTCGTTCAGGCACACCGCGCACTCCAGCGCGCCCTTCCCGATCTTGAGGCCCTTCACGTCGGAGTAGACGAGCGTCGGAAGGTCGCGATGACGGCCGGGTCGAGGCCGCGGGAGGCACCGCCGCGCCGGGACCGGCCCGTCCCGACCACTCCGCCGCCGGTGCGGATGCTGGCGGAGTTGGCTTCGGAGCAGTGGCGGATGTAGATGGAGAAGAAGGCCATGAAGAAGAGGGCGGCGATGAGGACGACGATGATCACCGCCATGGAGGGGTTGAAGCGCGTGTAGTTGTACGGGTTCTGGCCGTCGGGCGGAGTGTTGGCCTGCGCGGCGGCGAACGGCGCGGAAGAAGCGCATGACCACAGCAGGAGCAGGAGCGCGAGGGACGACCGCGAGGGGACAGATTCCCGGAGGAGCTCATCTTGTGACCGGAACGTAGGTGGTCAGTCGGAGTGAGTGCTTACTTGGCTCGGAGAGACTACGGCGGTCTACGGCGGCGTTCGGTGGCGCAGAGAGAGAGAGAGTTGGGGATGGCCTGTGTGAGTATCTTGCGGGAGCTTATAAACGAGAGAGGTAGAGAGAGAGAGAGAGGAAGGCGTGTTAAACGATAAACGAGAGAGAGAGAGAGAGAATGTGGAAATTTTTGGGGGTGGTGGGGCCCGGGGAACAGCTTCGTCTGAATTTCGTATGTAGTGATGTAAAGGAGGGATGGTCAGTAATGATGTGCCACGTGGGTTCGGGGAAGGAAGCTGCAGAAGGTTCCGAAGGATGGGAGAAATTTGGAGGTGGCCTTTTAAAAATAATTCGTCGTTTTTTTCAAATTGAGGATCGGGTGCTTTATTCAGACTTGTGATCACCGCTACCTCTCTAATTTATTTATTATTTTTAACTTCTTCGTGGGTTAAATATTCAGCTTAATGCAACGGTCAGGATTTGGGTGACATTAGAAAGTCTAAAAGCTTGAAAATTCCAAATTTATTGGGTCTACTCATATAGTCCGTTTCTAATCAATATGCGGCATTTATTTTAAGAAAGAGATTTTTCATTATTTTTTATTTTTTATATTAAGCTGTTCACATGCGATTTTTCAAACAAGTTGATACTTTTTTTCTTTTGTTGGAACAAGTTGTAGTTGGTAACATGAGAAATAATGTATTTTAAAACGACATTTTAAGACTTATAAACTATACCGATTGCAAAAAGAAATGAATGATCACACATTGCCGGGAGGAAGCTCTTAGTTTTTGTGTTGAGGATGATTTTGGAATGGATGCATATATCCTATGGAGCTCTACGATTGTTGTCTCATGGCAATTATCTACCTTTCCGAAAATCGCAAACTTTATATGCAGATCAATTAAGTTCTACACCGATTGTTAAAAGCACAATCAAGACCTTGTGATCAACAACACCTAAAATTGCTTACATGTCACTTAAAAATTGCGTCGCCGTTAAATTGCATATTTCAATACCAAATTTAGAATTTTATTACATTTTTTTATAAAAGTGCTTAGGATTAATCGATTCAAAAATTTAGGGCTTGATTGTATCT